>KV417511.1:351844-430664 GCA_001630335.1 Athelia psychrophila | reverse complement strand
TTCAGGTGGCACTGGCAGTGTTAGAGGGCGTAATCGCACAAAGAACGGCGGATATTTACGAACACACCCGTGGCGGCACACCAGATTCTTGGTTAGTTCATACACTCGAGTCGGATCGTTTGTGTACAGTTTCGGACTCGCATGCTAGCAGAACCAGCGATCAGCCAATCACAAGCGCCGCAACTCAAAAGTCGTGTTCGGCATGGTGAACTGTGAGTGCAGGGTGAGTGCAACGTTGAAGGGGAGTATTGTCTGTACAAACCTCAGACCTTGCCGAGGAGGACAAGATGTAGGATCACGATGATTGATTGTCTGGAAAATAGCATGAAGCAGCCTGGGTGTGCGCAGGTCTTTCTATACATATATAGATAAATAAGCTCAGTGCTAGTCCAGATACACGATGCATTACTCCAGGCTGATGTTGATTGGGAAATGAAGCACCCACGGGCCACGGGTACCCACACCAGCGCATGTACCCCCCGGTGGATTCTGATCCTGAAGGCCATCTGCGGGATGGACGAGCACTTGAGACTTCTCGAGGGTGTGGGGGCGGCACTCCGCTACATCCGACGCTTGAGTGTTCCAGGTAGAGAGGACGTATCCAACGGTGGCAAGTAAGCGGAGGTACGGTCCAGAAATATTATGCACGAGTATCCTGATGAGTAAAGTATGAGTCGCTGATGGAAGGGGTACGTATACAGTTCTGAGTAAGAGCTCCTCCCAGTATCCGGGTGACATGTTACCATGTTGGTTAGTAATGTAAGTACTCGGATGTAGCTCGGATGTCATGTCGAGTGCGGAGAGTGCATAGTTGACGAACCAAGCCCAGACCGATGATGACGGCGGACGAGACAGGGGCATTGCCCTGTTAGTGTAGTACTGTCATGGGCGGCATTACAGTGGTACTCCGTTCGACCATCACTTCATCAATGCTATAGCCTGGCGCAATATACTGAGGCTGTCTCAGCGCTTTGACAGAATGTTCACCCGCGTCGCTGTTGCCTCCGAAGATGCAGCCCGACGCTCGAAGACGTCGCGTCATACGCAACATTCATTCGCTACTTGGTACGAATCAAGTCATGCCCTAGGCCTCCAGCTGATGCCATTTCCACAGCTGCGGTATCTAATCTTGACTCTGTTCGTACATTACCTCGACCGCCCTAGACAAGCTCATCCCGCCCAACAAGCAATAAGGCGCACAACATCAACCGCACATCTTTACCTGCCCAACACGCCTTATCCCAATTACCAGCTATTCCTCGCCATCAACCAACCTATTCGCCTACCATGCGTCAACGCAAATTCTTTCTCATCGCCATCGCACTCCGCTGCTTCTCGCCTAGTCAGTTGCGACTAGGGTCCTGGCAATCCCCGCAGATCCCAACTTCCAGCAGGGGAAATGGCAGTCATCCACGCCGAACGCAGAGGCTATCCGCACGTCCGCCGTGCTTCTCCACCCGCATGCATCTCGCGAACTTGCTCACTGCCCTCGCAGCGCGTCAAGATCAGCACGGCCCGGATGTGCTTGGCATACAAGGAGGGGAAAGCAGCGGACTGCCCGGCGCTGGTTCATCGGTGGGGATGGATTTGCGCGATGCGTTCCGGGTGGGGAAGCTGCGCGTCCATGGCGATGAGGTGAAGCGGGGTGGAGGGGCTGAGCGATTCCACATCCCCGCTCTCGTTGGTCTTCGCTGCGTTCGCAGTCGCGGAAAGCTTCAGCGGTAGACGCTCCGGTTTCGCACAGATGCTGTCAAGTAGTCCGTCATTGCCGCCTTCGATCTTCCAGGAGGCCCGTATAGGCGTGTTAGTGCAGATCTTCGGGGCTATCGATTCAGAGCACCGAACATGCCCCCTGCCTCACTCCATGTGTCTTCTTTCTTTGCATTCCAGCAGACCACGAAGACCGACCTCGTGCTCATATAAGAACCCCTCCGATTGCTCCCCTTCAATACGCCCATAGAGACGTGTTGCAGGTAGATGAGGGATACGGATATCCTTGGACTTGCTCCATTCGATGCAAGACCTGATATCGGCGATGCTCGACGAGTAGCTCGGTGCGAGGGTGCAAGTGCGACAAACAGACTTGGAGAAGCTCACGAGCACTCTTGTTGGCGCGCCCTTTCTATCTACCTCGATCTAGTCGCCAGCACTAAAGAACGCCTAGGGCGATTAAACGATCTCTCCCATCCCCGGGTCTTCTGCGATATCCACCGGTGCCCGCCAGGAACGGCAACGGGCGTGGACAGAGACATCGTATCACATCGTATCGCATGCAGACCCTGCGCGACAACCCTGCTGCCACTGAAGAAGTGTTCGATCTCGTCGTGGATGAGGGTGGCGGCGGCCTTTTCTGGCATTTTAGACCCCCCACTGCGTCGTTCACCTTCCACCCCGCCCGAAGGCCACGATTCCTCGCGAACAGGCGCCAACGAGCAAGTAGGAATAGCGCAAGCCTCCACCGTAGCTGAGTACGACGCAGGCGTTGTCCATATGTCAGACATCCCCAACACAAGCACAAGTCTCGCAGCTCGCAGACTTACGCGAGTTGGCGGCATGCGAGGGCTTCTGCCTTGCGACATCGTGTGCGAAGGCACATCTCCGCTCGCCGTGCACAACAGTGGTCAACTTTAGCCACCCCAAAGACCATCCCGGTCCCGCCACTCTCGGGCACACGATTGGATCCACGCCGTCGTACATACACGGAGAGCCGACCTTCTTTGAATAGAAACAACAGCACTCGCTTCGCATTGGGAATGCATCTGTATCTATAAGTGTACCACGAAAGTAATTGCAATGCATCTGTATGTACTATACAGCCTAAGGATCCTTCGAGCGGTACTGGCGAATCAATGCTACAATCTTCCTATCCGCATTATCCGCCGCAAGTGCCTGGGCAAACGACGACGCACTCGCGTACTCTCGTATCTGACGATGAACCTCTGGCATCCTCGTGATCCTGTATTCCTCCAATGTGTCATCGACTACCTCCCATGTGAGCCGGCGAGGAGGCTTCAGAGGCAGGATGTTTAAAAAGAGCGAATCCATCACTAAAGTCAGGTCGACTATGTGTCCCATAAGGCAGCGTAACACGTCGGGGCTGACGGCGGCGTATGCATGTTGATTAGATGCTAAGCTGCTCTCGTGGCTAGCAGAAACTTACGTCTGTTTATAGATCTCAGCAATCCATCTAATGAATATAGCTGAAAGCCCTGCAATGGCAGTCACCGGGGCGACCGCACCGGCGATGGCAGTGGTAACGCCGATCGCGCTGTTGATGCCCTCTAAGCTGCTGCAAATGACTATGAGGAGGTTATACCTTGTCACTAGAATGTGTAACTCACAATCGGGACGGTGCCTCTGAGGCCTCTGGAGTAACATCCTGAGCAAATGCCATAATTTGCTGGCGAAACTTTGGGTTGTTTGGGTCATCCAGCAGCTGAATATCAAAAGTTAGTGCCCAGCGGAAGAACTTGTCCATAATGAGGCTTACATTTTCAGGATCGCAGAAATTCCACCCGGACACGATTTCGGAGTGTATAGTGTCCAGGCAAGTCTTGAGGGTATAGCCCTTGAAATGGGCACTGGAGGCAAGCCCCTGCCAGTATCCTGGACGACAAATGGCGCGGTTATTAAGGAGCAACAGAGACTGTCAGGCGTACATAAATTCTTACGTTTCATACCGACTCTGATATCGGGATATGAGATTAGACTGATGAAAGTCGACGTTGATTAGGCTCAGCACTCACCTGATTGACGAATCAATTTTTGCTTGGGCGCTTGCCCTCTGAGCCATCGCGGAGACTATCCAGACGTCTCCTTCGTCCTGGTTGCTGACGAGATCTTGGGTGATGTCAATTAGGTTCGCAAGGGTTTGTCGATACTGAGGTTTCACTGAGTCGGATTATTGCATGAGTTTTGCACGAGATCGCAGAGTGAATCATACCTGATACTTTTGTGTACGAAATGTCGCCCCCTAGACGCTGCAAGGTACTCACGCAAAGCGTCTCGAAGGATTTTTCCGCTCGCGTGCGAGCAAGCGCCTCGACCTCGTCATCTTCCATCTGGAGTTCTTCGTCTGTCAGGTTATTCATCATCTCATGGACGACGAGGTTGTCAAATTTTGTGAAAACAACGACGATCGGTACTATATGAATGGTCAATGATGCGTCGATATCCCATGCCGTTGACTCGGATTTGACTTGCCTGCCAGTCCTAACTTCAGAAATTCTTCATCACCAACCTCAAAAACACGACCTCCAGCGAAAGGAATTTCCACGCAGAGCCTTCGGACGATTAGTGTAATCCAGTTGAGAATGATAGCCTTGGGACGCACCACACGGCATGAACTCGGTCTTTTAAATTAACCCCGCCGCCTCTTGACAGAATGAAATCTGTCACGGTTTTCAAATTTGCAGTTTCACCCGGCTCGAATCCTTGGGAATCATGGAGGACAAATCGTGAGTTCTCCGGTGAAATGATCGGTTCGTTGATGTCACAGACACCGTGCAATTGATGAGAAACGGTCTGCTCTAGTCAGGGTTGGTAGATGAGGTGGGGGTCATTGTGCTTACCGCGACGTCGACATTGAACGTGTAATTGATTAGGGAGGATTTTCCCATTCCTGCCTTTGAGCTGGTCTTGGTACAGCTGAAATCGAAAATAATGAGCACTCACTTTGCCGACTGACAGGATTCGAAATCTGTGCACAAGTTATCGATCGTAAAGCATCAGTGTTGTCCCGGTGTAACTAGCAAGTAGCTAGGTAAGGAGAAGCGCACCTCGGACATTTATCTAGAATCTCTGTGGTCACGGAATGCAGCTCACTGGGAGGCATAGTGGGGTGTAATTGACAGGTTTGTACCCCGTTTGAATCTTCGACGTTCGTAAAGTCGGATAGTTGTCAAAGGGTTGTTATCTAGGCCCTTATTCTACATCGGGAGCTTGAGCGCTTGGGCAACTCGGGACGGCACAAGGGTGTGTGCTACAGAATCGATAGGGGTCTCCTGACAATCGATAAGCGGGAACTGAGTCATCTGATCAGAATCCCTCGTTAGCATGCATTGCATATGCCAGTTCGAAGCTGGAGAACAAGTGTAGTAAAGCCGTTTTCGGAACGTCAGCAGATGTCAGCGCGTCAACAAGCATCAACAGCGGATTGTGACTCTCGGAGACGCTTGTTCTTCGCTTTGCTCACCCCGGACCAAACATCCTCTGGCAACGATCGTACTTGAAAAGCTTGCACGGCCATTGCAGCTTACTACCGCTATCTATCTGTTTTTAAATCGAGTGATTTTCTGATGGCTCGGGCAGATAGATTCGTGCTCGATCGAAGTCGCCGCTCTCAGCCGCTCAGCGTCTATAGCTATTTCAAGGGTCTATCGGTCTTCATTTCCGGTTATCGATGGAAGCCCGCACAAGGCTGAGTCGAGGGCTGGCTGAGATCTGATACTGCCACTTCCATCGACACTCGCTCTCCAGATTTCCCGAAAGCCTAGCTGACGATTAGACATGGAATATTCTTCAGACTCGGATGATGAGCAGACTAGTAGTACTAAGACTCAGAGTATCCGCGACAAATGCCCTCACTTTCGCATTCTGGTCATGGGGAAGAGCAACGCCGGCAAAACGACGATATTGAAGAAAGTCTGCAATACTGTAGACGAACCAATGATCTTTAGTCCATCGGGAGAGCAAGTAGGAGCTCCATTTGGCTCGCTGTCTCCTTATACGCTCATATCTTTCGGTTACAGATTGATGCATCCGTCGTCACACCTTCTGCAGAGGTCCGTGTTTTACGAGCATGTAAGCCTCCACTTGCTCACCATGGCATAGCGAGGATATCACGACATTGATAACGAAATGATATTCAAAAGCAATCCCGATTTCATATTTCACGACTCTAGAGGGTTTGAATGTGGGTCCGTGGACGAGACAGAGACGGTGATGAGATTTTTGAGCAAGCGAGCGCAAGCCGGAGAGTTGAAAGACCAGCTGCACGCCGTTTGGTACGACTTTCAGGATGATTCTATCCCATAATGCCTTTCTGATCTTGCCAAACTAAGGTACTGCCTTCCTACCGACACCGCTCGGCCAATCCTGGCTGCAGATGAGATATTTTTCAACGGATGCGGCATTGGAAAAGGTAGGTGCCTCAAATAGGGAATGTGGAGTCAAATATAATGCTCGCACGAAGCTCCGGTTATCGTTATATTCACAAAGTTTGACGGCCTGGTCACTATATCATGCAACGAGCTGCTTGGACGCCTTGGGTTTAAAGAGGCACGGAAGCAAGCTCCAGCTGAGGCTGAAATCAAATTGGACACCTTTTTCAAACAGCCCTTGCAAGCATCGAAATTCCCGCCAACTACCTTTCTACACCTCAGAGGCGAGTAAGCTCAATGGCGAAAGTGTACTCTGCTGAATCTCTTGGAAAATAGATATGCAACGTTCCAGCACCACTTGCTCTGAATTGATTGAAGCGACGGCCAATGCCATTACCGATGATGCCCTCAAGGGTTTGTTTCTCTCCGTTCAACAAAGCAATGTTGATCTCTGCATTCATTATGCTTTGAGCAATGCGTGAGTGTACCACTGTCACTTTCATGATACCAATAACTGTTTTGCTTGCACCAGCAATCTTGCAAATGAGGACCAGGAGGATCTCACGAATATAGCAATGTATTCGTGGCCCCATGTCTGGGTGGGTTCGTTTCGCTACAATCTGTAGTATTTCTATAGTTGAGCTAATCGGTTGATCGTCCAGCGGGTAAGCTTGCACTTTCAACTTGCGACCTATATTCTTAATGCTTGGAATTTTATAGAATGTGAGTTCGGGGACGCATATACTTATCGTGATGTAGCTGATGTGGCTGCTCTGCCATCCACAGGACGTGAGTGTTGAAAAGTGATTTCTTGTCGCTGCCTCATCCTACTGGTGATGTTTTGGTAGGAAGTGAGTGTGAAAGCTTAGTTTCAGCACAATAGGCTAACCTACTCATCACAACCAGTATGTGAGCTGCACAGAAAACACTCTCGCTTTATACAGTGTTTAATAGGCCACTTACGTGTCCGAAATTCCTCAAGGCAGTGAGTATATCTCGAAGTCGAGTTTGATATATTTTGCTGACCTTGTATGCGCTTCCAACACAGACGGTGAGTATTTTTTAACCCGTTGTATTTACGGATCCTACTTGAGGCTGCCTGACCGTCAATATAGCCTTCTGTGAGTACTATCTACCGTTCATCTTTATGCGGTCAGTACATTGACCTCAACAGGCTGTGAGTGCCGTCGCCCATTGACCCTACTGCTCGTCGTTTGATGACCGCGATGGTATCCCGACAGGTTGTGAGTTCTGTCTCTCGTTGATCCGGAATCAATGATCCCATTGATTGCCATCCGTTGACCTCGATGATATTCTGACAGTCTGTGAGTGCCGTCTCCCGTTGAACCCCCTGTTTGCCATTCGTTGACCGCGATGGTATTATGACAGTTTGTGATTGCTCTCTCATTGACCCTTCTGCTTGCCGTTCGCTGACCTCGATGTTATTCCGGCAGATTGTGAGTGTGATTTGACATTATCCTCCCCGCTCACCGTTCGATGACCGTGACGCTATTCTGACAGGACGTGAGTGCAGTCTCCCGTTGAACCCCCTGCTTGCTGTCAGTTGACCACAATATTATTCTGATAGGATGTGAGTGCCGTCTCCCGTCGAGTCCCCTGCTTGCCATCCGTTGACCTCGATGCTATTCTGACAGTGTGTGAGTGCCGTCCCCCGTCGATCCCACTGATTTCTTTCCGCTGAACTCGATGGTATTCCAATAGGACGTGAGTGCTATCTCTTGATGGTCTTGCCTGAGTCACCGGTCACCTTCTAATTTCAATGACATTGGGATCAAATAGATTGTGAGTACGCACCGGGGCTATAGACGCTACCGTAGTGCCGCTAATAGATATGGCTGGATGCCACCATTTACAAATCACCGCAGTTCGTGAGTACTTGCCAGTCCGCTTTTCTCGCAGTTATTATGTTTACACGTCCCAGCTTGAGATCACCCCTCAAATTAGGCAAATTCTTCGAGCCAAGGATACATTATTTGTATGTTTCATATTCAGAAGTTTGAATATCAAGCTTACACATTACTCGTACAATAGCTCAACTCTGGGCTCAGTGATGAACGCTACCGACTAAATGTATTGACTGGTACGCATTTGGCGCAATTTATCTAGGCCGTCTATTTCTGCTCATTTTAATAGCGTTACTCCTGTGCGTGGAGCAAACGTTCACCCAGGCATCCGCTTGGGGCGAGGATTTGCCCAAAGCGTTCTCTGCTGCCATGGACGCTTATGTGGCATCTGGGCACATCGTCAAGATTCAAAATGCGATAACATCGATCTTATTCGGGAAGCAGTTTACGGTACATAGCGAGGACGAGGGGCTCGCAGGACTTGACGGGGAGATGGTGGACAAAATAATGGCACTCATAGTGGAAAATCGCCTTCGTATGCCATTCACTCCTGCGACATGTGGAGATATATTGATGCATGGCGTCTTAGGAATCTAAATCCAACTTACGAGCGGGAGGGGGCGTTCAATTCAATGGGGCGGTGTGGTGCAAGGTCTGCGATAAACGGAATGCATTGCAACATATCATGCGATGACGGAGACAGTGGGGAAGTGGCGAGAATGAGATTGTGAATGAGATTCCTGAACGAACTGTACGCCTGCATATCATGTAAAAAAAACGAGATTCATGGCGAGCTGCTGAGGTGTCGCCGCACGGTTTGCCCCACGAGACCCGGCGTATGTTGTGATTCGAAAGCAACCAACGCACTGCGCAAGCGTCTTCTCCGAAGAGTGACTTTGGACGCAGGCTAGTTTTCGATGTTTCAAATCGGCCTGCTTGTTCGCGAATCGCCAATCGAGAGCACGCACAGTTTCAAACTTCAGATGCACCCGTGGACGCCTGGGGATCGGGAGAGGCGCGTGGCTGGCGGGAGAAGAGAGCAGGGCCGCGGCTATGATATAGTACCCCCATCGAAAAACCTGTCATCCCTCACTGCACGACACATACAGCATTACAGAAATGATGCTCACGCCCTTTCCGCAAATTGACACTCAACTTTACCAAAGTCCAAGTTCAACGCCCTTTGATTTGCCCCAATCTTCGATGATCTTCGCGGTATCAAGAGCAGGCACTGAACCGGTCTGCCGCTGCCAATGAACCCCCTTTGCTAGAAAAGTGAGGTGCAGCAGCTGGCAGTACAGTAGGCTTTTGGCGGGTTTATAAACTCGAGTCGGGTCGCATGCGGTCATTTTTCGTCTGTTTTTGTACGCGCATGCTGGTAGAGCCAGTGATCAGCCAATCGCAAGTGCCACATCCCCAAATTCGGATGCGATGGTGAGCTTTGAGTGCAGGGTGAGTGTGACGTATAACGTTTAAGGGGAACATTGTCTGCGTCTGCAAACACGCTGGGCCGGCCTTGCGGAGGAGGATGCTGCCTGCAGCTTTAGGCCGAGGCCGAGGCCGATGTTGATGGGGAACTGAAGTATCACGGGCCGGGTAGCCACCAGCGCAGCACTCCCGGCGGATTCTGATTCAGAAGGCCGTACGCGGGATAGGGGAGCGGGGCGACTGGACGGTGCGGGAGCGGCGCCGCGCTACCTCCGACGCTTGAGTGTTCCGGGTAGACTCTCTCAGCCTCTGGGCGTGTCCGATGGGTGGCAAGTAAGCGGACATGCAGACAAAAAACATTATGCGTAAGTATCACGTATGCGCCGCCGATGAAGGGGGTACGTATACAGCTCCGAGAAAGAAGAGCTCCTCCCAGTATCCGAGTGGCATGCTCCCGTCAAGTCACTGTGTGTACCACCCGACGGTTGGGAGGTATGTTGATAATTGGAGCCTTCCGTGCTAGCGTGTTTGGCATGCTTGTCGATTTTGGGGCCTGATAGCTCGATGCCCGACGAAGATGAGATTAAAGCGAGGGTGCCATCATGAGGAAACAGTCCCAGGTACCCCTGCGCTTACCCTGCGCCTACGATGAAATCCAGTGTGAAATGCGCTCGCCATCGCCCCACCAAATGAAAAGCCATTCAGTAGAGCTTCCAGAAATATGAGGCGTGAGCACCACGATGAGCACACTATGCATGAGTCGCAGATGGACTCGGAGCGGGTGCGTGTACACTGCACAGCCGTGTACTGTTCTGACATTGGAATCCGAAGCCTTTCGGACTCGGACACTGTAAACAGGCCGCCCGGTGCCGTGGGATCTGCGGTGGGCGCTGCGCTGACTCCGTATCGAAGGGTATCCACTGCGCAGCCCGTCTCCTAGGTCGTCATCTAGCCCGCGGCCGCGGATTAATATTTACCCTTCGAATGTTTAATGGGATTGCGCCTGCGCAGAATGAATGCATCATTAATTGTTGGCCAGAAACTGTGTCGATGCCGGTCAACACGCAATTTGAATTGACTGATCTAATGCGTGAAAATGGTTTGAGAGCCAGTTTTTCCTCCTGTGTATCGTCCCCGAATCCCAGTGCTATGCTCTGCTATGCATCGTCCCATTACATACACTACATAGTAGTGGTAGTACTGACAGTTCCAGAGATACCTCCGATCGGTTACCATCCCGGTACCGAATGGTATGTTCCTGCACGTCACCTCATGTCAACAACTTGAACGCCCGAAGGTTGCGCGTAATATTTGGATGTCATGTCGAGTGCGAAGACGGCTCGGATGGGCTCACCTAGATTTGAATAGTCCGACGGCGTGCTTACGAACCACCCGACAGCCAATCGGACCCGGGCGCCTAAAGGGCCTAAGCGTCGATAGGCGTCGATCTGCGTTGATGCTGCGTTTAATAAATACCCGTCGTCATTCGATGCAGATTCCTCACCAATTTATTCTTCCCCGTAATGGACGATCAGCACCACCTCGACGACATTCGTGAGGACGGCGCCGTCAACCCCGGCGAGCACCAGGCCCCGCCGTCGCCGGTCATCACCAAGCAGCGGCCCCGCCGCGGGTCCTCCGTCTCCCATGTGGATGTCGGCTTCTTCGATCCGGCGGGCGTGGACGAGCTCAGGCGGACGATGAGCCGCAACACGGAGGACGGCCGCAAGAGCGCAGATGTGAGGCGGAGCAACACCAGCAAGCGTGTGCCGACCGCCAGCAGCAGTGTCAGCGAGGCGACGCTTGCGCAGGAGGGGCCATTTAATTTCGAGAAGACGTTGAAGGACTTTGTGAAGCGGTGCGTGCCCTTGCCCTTTACTCACGAATTAAAACTGAATTTGAATGCTTGCAGGAGCGACGAGGCATCACTCAAGAAGCGCGAGCTGGGGGTGCTGTTCCGTGATCTGCGCGTCGTCGGCCTTGGCGCCAGCGCGTCCTTTGCGCCCACCCTCGGGTCCACGATCAACCCCATGGGCATCTTTGACGCGATCAAGGCCGCGCGCCACCCGCCCGTCAAGGACATCCTGAGTGGATTCGAGGGCGTTGTCAGGCCCGGGGAGATGCTCCGTACGTCCCCCCTATCATTTCCCCGCATGCATGCTAATAATCGATACTGTAAATAGTCGTTCTCGGGTCGCCCGGCTCCGGCTGTTCCACCCTCCTCAAGACGCTCACCAACCAGCGCGGCGAGTACCACGAGGTCTCCGGCACCGTCTCCTACGACTCGATCACCCCCGCCGAGCTCGCGAAGCACTACCGCGGCGACGTCACCTACTGCCCGGAGGACGACGTGCACTTTCCAACGCTCACCGTGCAGCAGACGCTCGACTTTGCGGCCAAGACGCGGACGCCGGCGAAGGAGCAGCGGCTCGACGGCAAGACGCGCGACGAGTACGTGCGCGAGATGACGGAGGTGCTGATGACCATCTTCGGGCTGCTGCATGTGAAGGACACGCCTGTGGGCGACGCGGCGATCCGCGGCGTGAGCGGGGGGCAGAAGAAGCGCGTGAGCATCGCGGAGGCGCTCGCGGGGAGGAGTCTGCTGTGTGCTTGGGACAAGTGAGTCGCCCCTTTCCGTGTTCCCATCGAGGTCGACACATACTGATGTTCTTTGCCAGCTCCACGCGCGGCCTGGACTCCTCCACGGCCCTCGAATTCGTGCGCGCCCTGCGCATCGCGACGGACATCGGCCGCCTCTCGACCATCGTCTCCATCTACCAGGCCTCCGAGTCGCTCTACACGCTCTTCGACAAGGTCTGCGTCATCGACGCCGGGCGCATGGTGTACTTCGGCCCCGCCGACCGCGCGCGCGCGTACTTCGAGGACATGGGGTACGTGCCCGCGAACCGGCAGACGACCGCGGATTATCTGGTCGCGTGCACGGACCCGAAGGGGCGGACGCCCGCGCCGGGGCGGAACCCGAGCTCGCTGCCGCGGACTGCGGATGAGTTTGCGAGGTACTTTATGCAGAGCCAGCTGGCAAAGGAGAACCGCGCGGACATGGCCGCGTACGAGGCCGAGTTTGTCGGGCAGTCCGCGCGCGCGCTCGCGTACCGCGCGTCCGTCAGGGCCGAGCACGCGGAGCACACGCGCGGGACGTCGGCGTACACGATCAGTCTCCCGATGCAGGTGCGCGCGGTGATGGTGCGCAGGGCGCAGGTGATCTGGGGGAATGTGACGGCGCAGGTGCTGCAGCTCGCGAGCTTCATCATCCAGGGCATCATCATGGGGACCGTGTTTCTGCGCGTGCCGGATGCGACGAGCGCGTATTTCTCCAGGGGCGGTGTTCTCTTCTTGTGAGTCTCCTTTCGCGATCTGGTTTGTGGCACACGCTAACTCTGGGCTTCGCAGCGCGCTCCTGTTCTCGGCGCTCACGTCGATGGCGGAGATCCCCTCCCTGTTTGTGCAGCGGCCCATCGTCGGCAGGCACGAGAAGGCGGCCATGTACCATCCGTTCATCGAGGCCGCCGCGCTCACGCTCGTCGACGTGCCCATCACGTTCATCACCAGCTTGGTCTTCGCCACGATCATCTACGAGTCCGTCAAGCTGCAGCAGAGCGCCGCCCAATTCTTGTGAGTGCCCCCCATCCCCCCCTCCTCGCGGACGGAAACTGACTCTCGCTACCCCCACAGCGTCTTCTTCCTGTTCCTGTTCACGATGACGCTCACCATGAAGGCGTGGTTCCGCATGCTCGCCGCGGCGTGCAAGAGCGAGGCGACCGCGCAGGCGGTCGGCGGGATGAGCGTGCTCGTCCTCGTGCTCTACACGGGCTACGCGATCCCGATGCCGAGCATGATCGGCGCGCTGCGCTGGATCACGTACATCAACCCGCTGCGCTACGGCTTCGAGGGCCTCATCACGAACGAGTTCCGCACGCTCAACGGCGTGTGCTCGAACTTTGTGCCCATGGGCCCCGGCTACGAGGGCGTCGGGCTCGCGAACCAGGTGTGCACGACGGTGGGCGCGGTCGCGGGCGAGGCGGTCGTCAACGGCGCGCGCTTCGCGGAGCTGTCGTACGGGTACTCGTATGTCAATGCGTGGAGGGTGCGTTTTTCCGCTTTTGTGTAACTGTTGTTCTGTGCTGATTTTGGGCGTAGAATTACGGGATCGTGGTCGCGTTCGGCGTGGCGTTCCTCGTCGCGTACATGTTCTTCACCGAGTTCAACACCAGCTTCGCGAGCAGCACCTCCGTCGTGCTCTTCAAGCGCGGGTCGACGCAGCGGATCGCCACGGACGCCGCGGACACCGTCGACGAGGAGAAGGCGTCTGGTCCTGATGCCTCTGCGGCGGCCGAGAAGAGCCCCGGGGAGGCGCGGGCCACGGCGGAGACGGCGCTCGCGCTCACGCCCGCGATGACGGACGTGTTCTCGTGGCAGCACATGGAGTACGTCGTGCCCATCGGGTCGAACGAGCACCGCAAGCTGCTGGACGACGTCACCGGCTATGTCGCACCTGGAAAGCTCACCGCGCTCATGGGCGAGAGCGGCGCGGGGAAGACGACGCTGCTCAACGTCCTCGCTGAGCGGCAGTCCACCGGCGTCGTCTCGGGCGACCGCCTCGTCAACGGCCAGCCGCTCCCGCAGGACTTCCAGGCGCAGACGGGGTACTGCCAGCAGATGGACACGCACGTTCCGGAGAGCACCGTCCGCGAGTCCCTGCTTTTCTCGGCCCGCATGCGCCAGCCGGCGTCGGTCTCGGAGAGGGAGAAGGAGGAGTATGTGGAGACGTGCTTGAAGATGTGCGGCCTCGAGGACTATGCGGACGCGTTGGTCGGGTCTTTGGGCATCGAGCACCGCAAGCGGACCACCATTGGCGTCGAGCTCGCTGCTAAGCCGAAGCTGCTTCTGTGAGTTGATTTCCGTGCTTGGTTTTCGCCATTTGTCTCATTCCTGCGCAGTTTCCTGGACGAACCTACCTCCGGCTTAGACTCCCAGAGCGCGTGGGCTATCATGTCTTTCCTGCGCAGTCTTGCGGACAACGGCCAGGCCATCCTCTGCACCATCCACCAGCCCTCCGCCGAGCTCTTCCAGGTCTTCGACCGCCTGCTGCTCCTGCGCAGAGGCGGCCAAACGGTTTACTTTGGCGACCTCGGCGAGAACTCGTCCACGCTCATCAGGTACTTTGAGGAGAACAAGGCGCGGCCGTGCCAGCCCGAGGAGAACCCCGCGGAATACATGCTCGATGTCATCGGTACGTTGCGTTTATCGGGGTGCATACATTATCGCTTACACAACGTTTAGGTGCCGGCGCCACTGCTACCAGCGCGCAGGACTGGCACGACGTCTGGGTGCGCTCGAAGGAGTGCTCGGAGCTCGAGAGGCAAGTCGACCAGATCCACCAGGACGGTATCAACCGCCCGGCGGTGGAGACCGCTAGACACAGCGAATTCGCCTCGTCCTGGATGACCCAGACCATCGCCCTCTGTGACAGGAACGCAAAGAGGCACTGGAGAGACCCTACCTATCTCATGGCCAAGTTGGTTCTCAACATCGTTGGAGGGTGAGTCCCGTTCGCGCGCGCGCAGTTGACTGTAACTGATAGGGAATAGATTGTTCGTCGGTTTCACGTTCTGGAGGGCCAAGGACTCGCAACAGGGCGCACAAAACAAGTTGTTCGCGATCTACATGGTGCGCTTGCCTTGAGATTCTATTTTGGGCATCTCTAACCCATTCTGCCAGGCGACTATTCTGTCCGTGCCGCTTTCCAATCAGCTCCAGGTACCTTACATCAAGATGCGTAACATTTACGAGATCAGGGAGCGTCCGAGCAGGATGTACAGCTGGACCGCATTCGTGACCAGTCAGCTCGCCACCGAGCTTCCTTGGGACATCCTGGGCTCCATATTCTTGTTCTTCTGCTGGTACTGGACCGTCGGCTTCCCCAACGACAGAGCTGGCTACACGTTCCTCATGATGGGCATTGCGTATCCTCTGTACTACTCGACATTTGGATTGGCTGTCGCTGCGATGGCACCCAACGCCGAGATCGCTGGCTTGGTGTTCAGTCTGCTGTTCTCATTCGTGCTCACCTTGTGAGTTGATTGCGCTCGGTTTTGTGAGTTCTTGCTAACGCATTGTCTATCACCAGCAATGGTGTCTTGCAGCCATACAGGCAGCTTGGTTGGTGGCAATGGATGTACCACTTGTCTCCCTATACGTACCTCATCGAGGGCCTCCTTGGACAAGGTTCGTTTCGTACTTTGACCCCTCACAGGAAACCTAGCTAACACAAGTAACAGCTATCGGCAAACAATCTATCACTTGCTCTGCCACCGAGCTCGTGACGCTCAATCCACCAAGCGGCCAGACATGCGGCACCTACATGGCCGAGTACATTTCCAACGCGGGAGGCTACCTCACGAACTCGAACGCTACCAGTGACTGCCAGTTCTGCTCCATCGCGACCACCGATGCCTTCCTAGCGGAGAGCTTCAACATTTACTATTCCCACCACTGGAGGAACTTCGGGTTCATGATGGTGTTCATGGCGTTCAATGTGAGCTCCTTCTCGCTTCAAGGCACATTCGCGAGGCTGACCATTCATCTAGATCACGCTCATGTATCTGTTCACGTACTTTTTCCGTATCCGCACCGGCAGCCTTTTCGGCTCTCTCAAGAAACGTCTCTCACGCAAGAGCACCTAGAGCTGCTCATAGACTTGTCACGGACTCATATTAGATCTACACTGTCTCTCCTTCATGCATTTCCATTTATATCACACACATGATAGACATTCTTTTCCTTTTGCATATTTACTTAAATAAACTATTTGCTGGATAATATAAAGTTTTTCTCCGGAATGGTCTGTTGACCTCGAGTGTCTTGAAGTTCGATCATTTTTTCTGCAGGCTAGTCACAAACAAAGCAGGTCTTGAGCGCTACTCGTGTTCTTTTGCGTGTCCTGCATGTTCATCTTGCATTACTGTACTAATACGACCTTAGGTTCGTCTTTTGTCCTGAGAACCTTGAACTGAGCCTATTTTATGTGACTGTCCCGCAAAATTTCGCCCTCTGAACTTACTTTGTGACATATTTTCGCAATATTTTCGCCCAAACCCCCTTAGATTGCTATTTTAAGCCTAGTTTTGAACCTATTCGAAGTTCGTCTCAAGTCACTGCTCGATCTGAACGTTCTGAACCTCTGAACCTGTCAGTGACCTCGGTCACACGAAATCGGCCTGAACCTAAGGTCGTATTAGTACAGTACCTTTTGAGATTATGCGAGGGATCCAATGATGATATGAACACAAAGCACAATATTTTTCCTATTGACGGAACTCCATTCTGGTCATGGGCAGGAGCAACATTGGAGCAATGCCGGAAAAACCACAAACTTGCAATACTGTACCATTTCGACCAAGTGTTCAGTAACGCGTACTAGTAACGGCCAAAAAAACAGACATTCTGTGAAATCGTCTTATGCAACTCAAAAGAAAATTTCACGGCCTCGCCGGTCGAGAAATTTCCCAAAATCGTGAACACTTGGTCGAAATGGTACAGTACTGCGAACGAACCAATTGTCTTTAGCCCATCGGGAAAGCAGGTACACTGTTGACTTGGTCTTGTGGTTAACGCGGGGCCGAATACTGTATGCGACCCACCGTAGGTTCACGGGGTGTGACGTGTGATGGCGTGAACTTATTTTATGAAAGTTCATTTGAGGGCGATGTGCATGACACACATCGTAGATGTTCAAACCTGTCCTGAGCCCAAGAGGTACACAAGAAAAAAATCTCACATATGAGGTCGTATTTTCCGGTTAAGGCTCTGAGACCCCCCCTCCCCCCTCCAATTGCCTTATACAGAAGTAAATTCCCACACATTATGTGTTGTGTACCTCTTGCCTGGCCCCCTCCAACCATCTCACTCTATTTACCAACACAATTCTTGATGGATGGGCTTGGAATTTCAGCCATTTCCATTACATAAATACTGAATGGACTCGTCAGAGCATTTGCCACCAAACATGGGGGAGGTAATTGAGAACACGTGACACATCATGCTCAGGCAAATTGCAATTCCACCACTACCAGACACGTGTTTGGGCTCAAATTTCTTGCTGAGTGAACTGTATTTATTCCTAAACCCGTAACGCAAAAATTTCAATGCTGAATTCCCAAAGGAATTCAGCACTCAGTAAGTGTGTTGTTGTAGAGTGTGCCCACACTCTAGGTGGCATATCATGGTTTTTTATGTATCCCGGCTGTCACAAGTTGCCCCAACAAGTTCATACATACAGATACAATACAGATACATTTACATACATCAAGAACATTCTAGCAACAGACTTTTAGATACATTGTCATGTGACCTGATTACTCTCGTATCATGTGGCTTGGTCCCCACATGACTCATTAGTTATTACACTTATGAACACCAAACGACTTCGGACTTTTACATATGCATCTCTGACTCACTAGGCCCTGCTTTGTCAGACTCCTTACTACATGTATTGCTAAGCCTTACTCATTAGGACATATTAGCTCACGACTCTTTAGTATAAGTACATAGACCTGTCGACAGAGGATCTCCAGCTTATCCTCTTTGTCTTCAGGTATAGTTATCTTTTCTACTTATGATTCACAATGTTAACTTTGTCTTCAGACTTAAATTCACTCTCGATAATAGTTGATCCCTCTCTAAATGTTCTAAGACACCATCTGCTTATTAGCACTACGAAGAAGCCCTTTCGGGATTACACACATTACCTTGTAACACCAGCACTACAGCTATATCTCCCTCGCTCCATATATTATCCTGATACTACCACAGTCACTCCTGCACACCCAACATTGTTCCTGTACTTCTGAAGCGTTTCCCACCAGACTGCTTATGCCACCAATGTTTCCAGTACAACAGTCCACATTTCTGCAGGCTAGTCACTTTGTGCTTCAGTTACTTTGATCATGGGTCCGCAGGGACTGCGGCACATGTTGGAGACATTCTGGGACACTTACATAGCACCTAGAGGCTTGATTACATTATGTAGTATTCATGAAGCATGGCGGACAGCATGGCGAGAGCTCCGGATCAGTTAGGCCTTGTGTCAGACACATGTTAGTTCCCATTCGTTTACAGTCCCTCATTCCATTCATATCCGCTGCCCTTCACTTTCCGTACCACATTGTTCTGCACCTGTACCACATTGTTCCACACCCATACCATACCCTACCGGACACATACCAGACCCTAACATATTCCTTCCGCATACATTTGTTTACCTACCACTTTCCTCCCTAATACTTTCAGACCTGTAGCATATTTTATTGGCTTCCTATCACATTCTTTTGCATCCCTACCACATCCCTTCACTAGTCCTCTGCACCCCATTCCTTACCAATCCAATCCCATCCCCACGTCTCAAGCAATACCCCTCAACACCTCACACTAATCAAGTGGTCGAGCCTGTCCCCTTCATTGGATGTAGCTGCAAACCACATCAAGCACTTACAGCATGATCAGAGGGGCCTTAGTGGCACACTCAATTTGCTGTGCATATGCAAGATGTATATGCTGGCCGATAGATATAATGTACAGGATCTCAAATATGAAGATGTGTAGCTATCAGCATGCTACTGCAGAATTAATTCATGATAAATCATTGAAATCAACATGGCAAGCCTACATGTACAGCTTGGCATCTGTAAAATACAAATATGATTACACTATCCTGTGCGCCTGGTTGAGGTGATTCCGAATAGAAAAGAATTGTGCAGATTAAGCCAGAACTGAGTGAGCTATGAGTGTAAGACTCTGCCAGCGATCTGCAATGCAGCAACGGAAGTAGTCTAGTAATAAAGTTATATTGGGAACATAATGAAACAGAAAACATACTGCATACCTAGTAATATTGAGAATAAATCTAAAGAACAAGATGAGAAGTTTTCCAGTAAGATATAAGATTGTCCAATGCGGAATAGCCCCTGGCCCGAACATCCGGACATCCCGTCACCACATGTGCTCAGTGAATATTGGTCCCAGAATGCTTCGGTCCGGTGCTGCTCTGCAGCTGTAAGTGGTGGATCCTTCAAATCACAATCTTATTGTGTGCGCCCCTCACAGATCATAGTCTAATTACAGTGTTTTGCATAAGCAGCGGCTCACACCACTGAACTGTGGCTCCGGGTGTCCCACCTGCTGCAGTGTTAGTTGACCCTGAATGGGATGGTATGTTGTGGTTGTTGTGATTTATAACTACTCATGCTCTAATATTCCATCACCCCATAGCTGCTGCTGCTATTGCTGCCCATGTTTACCTCACCTCTATCACTATGCATTACACAGCTCAGCTTCAAGGACTGGCCAGTCGGGGCTCCAAGATTGTGTCAAAGTGGTCAAAGCCTCAGACCATATCCAGCCCAACAATGTTTCTCAGCCTGACTTCATTCATGCCTTCCTCAACATCCATGACCTTGCAGACTTCAAAATACACTGGACGGGTTCAACATATGTATACTAATTTTCACATGTGTTACATGGCTCACACCTCATTCAGCAGCGGCAAGGGTGGTGCTACCGCCATCAACAATGACCATCAAGTCTCTGTTACCAACACTGACATGGAAGATGGAATTGCATTTAGCACTCAGGTGAGTACTACCCATGTACAGTGGCCGCCAAAAATACTGCACACCCCTTGATTGGTGTCTAACTCCGTGGGAATTCAATACTTCTGCTAGGTGTAAGTGACAGTTTGGTAGCTTAGGATATCCTTTATTGTAATATACATAAATCATATACAAATAGAGCTGGGTTTATATATTACAGCTGTTACAGCTAACATGCCATTTTATAACTTGACAAGCACACATTTCTCAGAACTGATGTGTGCACCATCTGAAAGGTGACAGAAAACAGTAAAAATGCATGAATTGCACGGCTCTTTACTCCTCAGTGGCTGCACTGTTCTGCAAGTTTAAAATGTGGATTTAGCACTATTCTTTGTCAACTTTCAGATGGTGTACACTCCAGCTCTGAGAAATTGGTTTTTCACAAGTTGGAAAATGGAACATCAACTGTACCCACTACATATAGCATACACAATCCAGGCATAATTTAATATGAGGTTTTTATGCTACAATAACTTACATGACATCCTAAGCTACCAAACTGTTACTTAGACCATGAAAAAATATCAAATATTCATTGAGTTAGACACCAATCAAGGGGCGTGCAGTATTTTTGGCGGCCACTGTACATGTGTTGTATAAACAGCTAATTTGACTTCTGCAGGTCCCCCAAGTTGGCCTATTTAGCGAAGATGCTCAGCTGCATGAAGCTATCGTCCTGCAGCCAAAGCAGAAGTTTCCCTACACCCAACACCAGGGCGAGAACGGGGATATAAGCCTCTGCTTCATTGGGCCAAATGGAGAGCACACAGGCCTCAACTTGTGCAGGCTCAAGATCTGGGCCGCAGCAATTGTAAGTTTTTATTCAACACTTAGTAGCAAGCTGCCGGAAGCTAACATATCTATGTGGGCAGCCACTGATGCCACACAACATGAGCCACCAAACACAGTAGAGTTTGATGGTTCATGTGATGTTCATCTCATTGCATTGAAACCTTGAAGATGTGGTGGTCCTCAAGCACAAGCTACAGTCCCCCCAGCACCTGCAGCCAACTCCACAACTGCAGTGATCATGGCAGCATTGCTCCCCATGCTCGTTAACTTCTTGCAGGTCATCATCTCCTTGACAGCCTTCAACTATTGCCACACCACCACACATCTCCAGCCACATCTCCATCACATTCTCCATGCCCATGTTACCACTACCGGGCCACAGGTTGGAACTATGTGCATGCCACAGTGACTTTGCTGAGGCCCTCAGAATCAACATCACTGATGGTGAGGCTCCCCTTATGGAGCTCAAGCTGACCCCTGACATCATCCCCAATGTTCCTGCAGCATGGCTCTGTGATATAAATGGTGTGATTAAGGGCCGCATTCTCAAGTTCCAGGTCTACAGTACATGGAACATTTAGCTGGATGCCAAACACACTCAACTCTCTGACAAATGGCACCACCTCAATTACTAGCAGCCTACTTGTTACTGCTCTTTCAAAGGCTTGTTAATATACCTAGCCACCTATTGTTATTCTATTTACGCATGTATCTTTATATTTTGTATCTAATTGACGAATGAATAACCCGAGTTCTGTTTACAAGTTCACAATCCAGCCCTCCACATCCTCAGAGGTGATTGATAGTGAAACTTGGTGAATTAGCTATGGTCAGACATCAGCATTGATTGTCTATGCTTCATGTCGTCGCAATCAGGCCTTGATAGAATGAAAACACTGCTCAATTGGGTTGAAGTCGGGGGAAGATGGGGGAAGATAGATGAGCTTTGTGCCTGCATAATTAGATCAGTGATTGAAAGACACTCTTGCTATGGACACACATCACATTCACCCTCAACAAGAGCTCTAACCTCTTCATCATGGTGTATTGCACAGTTGTCCATCACAACAACACTCCATACTCCTGGATACGGGTTCAGCTTGGGTGCCTATGCTGCAAATGAGTAGATAAATTGGGTTGAGTTTAAATGATAATGCACCAACTCATTCTTCAAGAAATCTGTGAACCAATCCTTATTCACCAAACCCTCAAAGATGACAAGGGCTATGATGCCATCAGAGGATAGTGCAGACAACACTGAGTACCATTGCCCTCAAATGAATGTTACTCTCCTGACACATGGCCTGCTAAGACCGGCCCATCCTTTCAAACACTGGTTTGTCTTGTCATCAACACTGGATTCATCTAGCCAGACAAAGTACTCCACTGGTATGTCACCATACTCTGCTTGCCATGTTGCTCTGAGGAGCTCATTCCTTTCTGCAGCAGTCTTTGATACTGCTTTGTGGTTGAGCAAGATCTTATTCAGAGTGCATGAGAGTGTTGAGATGGATACATTAACATTTCAAGCTTGTAAAAGCTGTTCTTGGAGTTCGTCGAGATATACAGTGACAGCCAAAAGTTTTGCACACTTGCCTTTTTGGGCCATAACTGTAACTCAATCCTTCCTAACACAACAATTGCATCATTTTATCAATAGCTTTGGGGGGGCAGAAATGTATGTTAAATAGTGTAGATTATGGGTATGAAAGTTCTAAGAGAAATCACATGATTTGAGCGCAAAACATGGACATTCATTTTGTGTTTGGTTGTTGCTAAGTAAACCCAGTCAGCTGCTGTTGTCACGCCGGGAACCAGTGTTACACCAAACAGCATGGAAAACTCAGGAAAAACAGGAAAGCCCCTGAGGCGATTGAAAGTAAAAACTATCCAGCTGGAGGAACCGACAAACATCCATCCCTGTGAAACCTAATGTGACTAGATCAGACCATCCTTGACAACACCTATCACCGCCGATACAACAGAGCACCACAATGAGGGTACCACATGGGAACTAGCAAGAAGCATGACATAATGTGGAATGCCGGCATGGTGCCCAAGCTAACTCTATTTGGAAATAGTTTCCCAAGCCCCCAGCTGATATGAAGATAGAACCCTGAGATGTCCCACACTATCAAAATTAATGAATCCTTAATTAGTCATCTGAATTTCCCATCATGAATGTCCAAAGCTTTGCCAGCAGAAAGTCCAGGAAACAATCATAAATTCCTCGCTAAATATAAGAAGACAGCAGATGAAAGAACAACAGTGACAAACAGGACATGCTAAAATGAATATTAAAAGTGTCCATTCCCAGAATCATTCCGACCATGCAACCCAGCCTTCATGAACAAGCCAGTCCTCCCCCACCAAGTCCTCAATACTGTCAGTGTAGTGCACTGAAGAACCTGACCCCAATGACCCTGATGAGTTTGTGTCCGGCCTATACCCCACTGAGTCATCATCTTCGGAGTCTGAATCAATGCAGCGGCCTGCAGCTGAATTCAGGAAATCATCATCCCCTGGTGGTAGTCCCTGAACAGTGCCATTGTAAACAGACATTTCCTCCACCTCTTCAAAGACAACCACCTAATAGGAAAGCAGGATATATCCTTGAGCAGGGAATGGCACCAATGGCTCATGGTATGTGTCTAGGATAATCGGGTGATAGGAAGATTGAGGGAATGTGGAACAGCAAGGCAAGGTAGAATATCACAAAGAATGTTTGAAAGAGGGAGAAGTCGTGTTCATGTGAAATGAGATTCCCCAGCTGCAAGCAAATGCCAACTGGTGAGAGGAGGAGAATGCAAGAAGACTGAACATGACAAACAAGGAAGTATCCACCCATCAAGGCCATCCAGGATTGACACGGAATGCCCTGGCAAGGGTAACCCAATCGGCAAATTGTAGAGGGACAAGAGGAGGGTGATTGAGAAGAGTAGGGCAAAGACTTAAACAGTCAGAAGAGCGAGGCACCTCAGGGTCAGATACAGAGTACGGTGACGGTGACCTGACAAGAGCCCACCATAATCAGAAGAGCCCACTTATGATACAGAAACTCACAACTCACGAGCACAGCAAGTCAAGAGGGCCTCCATCAAATCTTCTCGGCCCAATTCATCCTCATCCTTTAAGACATTGCTAAATCAGGACTGTCAGTTCCAAACTCTCGGGTTACACAGCACCTGAAATTTGTTCTTGGGCCAGGATTGAACTAGCGACCTCAGGATGGTCACATGCTTGTAAAGTGGGTAATTTGGCACTTCAAAAATAAGTATAAATTCCAGAATTAACTCAGCAATCTCTCGCTATGCTGAGGCTTGTATTTGTTCCATGTAGTTGTGTTCTAGGCTGCTCCAAGGGGCACTTCGGGGTGACAGTAGTCTTGCTGAATTGCCCTGTAACCATGATTCATGGAAGGGCCAAGCTAAATTGATGGTCAAGTGCTCCGTGAAACCCTTTGGTATAAGAGCCTGTTCGGTTGCGGTTTTGCGGGTCCTATGTACTGTACCTAGGCCTAGTTCCCAGGCATGACAGCCAGAATCAAATTTGTCATCAACGGCCAGCTTGTTGCATGTCCTTCGGAGTTTGAATTATTTCCATCCTGACTCTTTATTGATGATCAATATTCATCGCTTCAAAGCCGAAGAACTGCTTGTGCCCATCATCGACTCCCCCTCTTGACTGCTTCTTCTATCTGCACTGATCTATCTCTGCTTACGGTCTACCAGTGGGGACCGGCAGTGCCTGCCACAAAAGTGTCCGGTGGCTGAGCCGCAATCTGCACTGTCAATATGGTCGTGTTTAATAACTATTCAATGGTGTGGCAGTGCTACTGTGAGCACACCACATCCTACCTACACATACCAGACCTGTTCCGCTTTTTCCTGCTTTCTGACCACCATGTGCACATTCCGTCCCGTTCTCGTGCCCCCGTTCCCGGTCCTGCCCCCATTCTCCTCACCTTTCTCAGTCTCGCCTCTTGCCTCTTGCCACCCACGACTCCCATTGCCAGACTCATTAGCCCCGTCCCAATGGCTTCAAATATTGCTTTGGTCAAAGTATATAATATGTAGGCAAAGAAAAAACAAGAAGATTGTTGGGAGTGGAATTTTGGGTACCGGTGCGAGACTGGTAGAAAGTGCCAATAAGTGGTCAAAACTGGTCAAATGTTCAGCACCTGTGCCACTTTAAAAAACACAAAACCTTGCATCTCAAGCAGTTCTGCCTTGAATCTATTGAAATAAAGTCATATTGAGATTCATACTCTCGTAGTCTGATTTATATGCATGCGGTGCACAGAAAAACATTTTTCAGCTTTAATGTTTTTGGCTGAAAGATCATGATATTTTATAGAATTGAACATACTTATAAAAATTACACTCCCAAAAATCTTCTTATATTTGCTCTACCTACACATTATTTGTATTTGACCAAGTGTGATACAAAGCCGTTGACAAGTTATTAAACGCAACTATGTCAAAAGTGTAGGTTGCGCATCAGTCACTGGACACTTTTGTGGCGGGCGCTGCCGGTCCCCACTACCAGATGACAAGTCAACCTGGGAGTGGTGCTCATGGTAGTGGGTGTCATATTGGTGGCACCAGTGCCAGTAGCCGCTCCAGCAAGAGGGCAGGGCAGGGGCAGAGGGGCAGGGTGGACGCAACAGCTCAGGCTGATGACATCGGTGTAGAGAGTGATACTCGGACTGCTGACAAGTCTGATAAGAAGGAAAGGGTGGTGTGGACAGATGATGAAGTGTGTACACTGGTGACCTATCTCCACAAGCACAAGGCCACTGGTGGAGATGGTGGCTTCAAGTCTGTAACATGGAATGGTGCTACTGCCCACCTCAACAATACATACCCTGATGTTGCTCTGAAAAAATTGAATCAGGTGTCCAGCAAGTATGTTAAATTGTTATGTTGTCTTTAAGAATACTCACCTGCACAAATCTAACCAATAAACAGCTCAAACCAACCATGGCCGCTATTACAAAGTACAGGCAGATGTCTGGATTCCACTGTGACAACGAGAGTGGGGCTACAATTGGAGATACAGATCAGGAGGTGTGGGATACATATCTCGCCAAGAACCCCATTGTAAGCCCACCACCCACCCACAGCTCTCAACATCGGCTAAACGAGCTACACTAAATGAGTAAATTCTTTGACGTAGGGTGGGAATACTACAAGCAGATGCTCAACATAGACCCCTCATCAGAAGCAAGAGGTGACTATGCATTCTTGCTGACAATGGGTCCACCAGCTACCCCCTCCAACACTGCCCCTCGCGATGAACTTTCTCTCGATGAACCTCTTCCCGAAAATTCTTCTCGCCTTGAGGCCAGTTTTGCCGGCTTCGGCATGGGCAGCCAGGATGATGTTGAAAGTCTCACCATATTTAACCATGACAGCTCCACCCTCATTTCCACTGGCACTACTTCTATGAAGAGGAAAGCCAACACTTTTCCCGGCAGGGAAGCCTCCATCTCTACCCGTACAGACTTGGTTTCTGCCCCCCAGAGAGCTGCCCTCCTCTAGGCCTTTTCTAAGAGCCCTCGGATGGTTACAGGCTTCCTTTCATGCAGCGACCACCTCAAACTACGACAGGTGTTTGCAGACAATGTCCTCGATGTTATGAAGGTTGCAGCAAATTTACCAGCAGGGTACAGCAGGTTTAGCAGATCGGGAATGACATATGCCCACCTTACTATATCTCCTTTTGTCTTTCTATATCTCTGTTCATCTTTCTAGTTCCTCGTTATGATGTGACTGTTGTACTATCTTTTATGTTTTTATTAAACAATTTTACTGGCTTGAGATCAACATCCTCTGTAACCGGAATACCCATTGCCATTTGACGTGCAGCATATGTTGATATTATATGGTTCAATGTTCCACATCCATACATACAACCCCTATCTACATACATAGCACACATACTTTCCTTAATACAATCCTTACCATTTGTGTTCATCCTGTGTCTAGCCTGTGTCTAGCTTGTGTTTATCTGGAGTCCTCTGTCATTAGGTTATGAGAACCGTGCCCATCTAGTGTTCATCTTGAGTCTTATCTGGGAAAATCCAAATCCCATCTATATTCCATCCACACTACCCCCAACCCGACTCCCACCTTATCTATGCCATCACCCATCCTTCTCGAGAATGTCGTCAAGCTCAACGGTGAGAACTGGTCATCCTGGTCCTCACAGATCACCAAGGTCCTCATTACAGTCGAAGCCGATGAGATTGTCACCGGAAATGAGAGGCAGCCTATGGATGAGGCCGAAAGCAAGGCCTGGACAAAGGCTAACAAGAGAGCCTGTTGGTCTTCACAAAGCCTTCTACAGGGCTGTCCACAACCCAGATCCAATCTGTCCTCAAAGCCCGCACCCAACTCATCTCCATTGGCGTCGAAATTGATGACATCACCGCGAAAGACATCATTCTCATGAATCTCAATCCCTCCTACCAAGCTGTCAAAACTTTGCTCTTTACCCAAGCCAATGAACCCACTATCGAAACCATTCATGCCATTCTCACGTCATCCTGCCATATCATCACTCCTGACATCATGGCTCCCGTCAAATCTGAGCCCAGCAAAACCACTCTAGCGGCCAAGTTCCAAAGGAGAAACGACACCACAAGGCAGTGAAGCAACTGCAATCAGTCAGGTGGTTCTGCATCTCATCGCGAAAATGTAGAGGGAGGAGGCAAAAAGGACTCGAAGGGCTACATATGGTGTGATTTGAGCAACAACAACCACTGCCATCATTGCAGGCACACTGGTCATTACATGTTTGAATGTGTCAGAGAGATGCCACCAGAGATCAAGAAATGGCTACAAGGCAAATCTGACTCATACAATGAGCATTCCATGTTGGTACACAGTCAAACATTGTCTCGCTCATGCTCACCTCCTCTCTCCTGCTCAAATTCATCACCACTGTGGCTGTGTCATTGTGGGCCAGCCACATCCCAACTTAGACATGCATGCATACGGGCACAGCTTGCTGACAATACAACACCCTTCTTGGCCTCTTGGCCTCGCATTCCCGCCCTGTTTCTCATGTGCTTGTCGTTCTCGTGTCGGCTCACAGTGCTCTCACCTCTTGTCTCCCTCCTTGCCTCTCGCCCCCCGTCACTCGCCTCACTCGCCCGCACTTGTTCCCCTTCACCTCTTTACTCGATCAATACCTCTGATGATGGTACCAACTCGACTTAGGCTCGCCTTCAATGATGGAACCTTCATCGCCGATGAAGATCACATTGAATGGGCCCACACCACTGGTGTCGAGATCCATCACTGTGACTCCAGCTGTTCCTCACATGATGGAGTCCAATTCATGGAACTCTTGTGATTGGGTGCTGTTCAAGTTTTGTCTTTTGCTTTTACTACATACATTCTTTTGGACTCAGGGGGAGTTTCACTGTCTCACTGAGGGGGAGTGTTTATAATGTATGGTTTGATGTTCCGCATCCATCCATCCAACCCCTATCTACATACATAGCACATGTACTTTCCCTAATACAATCCTTACCATTTGCGTTCATCCTGTGTGCATAATCAACCCACATTGTCCGTGCAACCCGATCATGTCGTTCATTGCCAATCCAGGCAGTTGGGTTTATCTGTTCCTGCTCTGAAGCCTGCTCTGATGATGCACAATGATTGAGATTGTTGGGATCACATTGACACTCTGCCACAATATCTTCAGCTCCTTCGGGAAAGTCAAGGGGCTCATGATGGAGAATGAAATTGTGGACAGCAGCAAGGGCGACTGGGATACAGTTCTGGATGTCATGGCTATATTCCAGTGCAAGAAGCAAAATTCTGAAGCGACACTTCAATACACCAAACAGCTGCTCAGTTTCATTTTGTAGCTGTGTGTGGTGCAAATTAAAAAGTTCTTCCTGATTTTCTGGTATATAGTTTAATTAGTTCAGATTATTGTACATGGTAAGAAGATACATCCCTCACAGCCGTGCGACCCCATTCAGCTAGCTGATATTGTCTATCGCGATATGGAATCAGAATCCAGGCACAGCTAGGATATCTGCCGTCGGCCAGATAATACTGACCCTCTGGAGCATTAAAACCACCCCATAGCCCTATTGCAAACTGCCAAACCGCTGCATCAGTTGCACTGCCCTCCATTCCCAACAAAGTAAAAACAAATTCAAAATCAAAGTTGCATTCAAAAAGGCAATTTTGTGATAGGAAACCTTTGGGATTGCGAAAGATCAGGTGAAGTACTTTTTGAGGGAAGCACACAATGTGGCTGCCATTGAGAGCACCCATTGCACCTTTATAGTACTTGAATTTTGGATTTCAAAGTATTTTTCGGGGGGATAGGGGCATCTTCGCCAGGCAAAACAACAAATTTGTCATAGAAAGCGCCTTTGGAGAAGAAGAATAACACTTTTTTGAAATATTTATGGTCAGAGATTGTGTGATTATTCTCACCTTGCAATCATGTCATTGGATTGTTGGAAGCACTCACCGGTATGCTGTATTGTGTTCCCGGTAACAGCCATGTATAGAAAGATGGCCAATTGCTCTTGTAATGACAAATGTCTTGAGGTGGCCCAGCCCATGGCAGACATCTCTTCCAAAAGGAGGAAGAACACTGCATGCAAGACTCCAAGCTCAGTGTGAATTTGTCTCAGATGACCTGTCATCAGCTCTGCAACCCACTGTGCGCCCGTCAAAGCAGATGTATGATATGGCTGTGGGATAGGTCACACCTGTAGAGGTTGTAGTATGATCTCCATCATGAGTATCATATAGAAATCCATCATTGTAGCAACAATGATAGTGAGCTGCCTGATGAAAGTAGCCCTCCTCTGCCATAGTCAATCATAATACCCAGTCATGTCCATGGATGAGCAGGTTGGAGGATCATGAGGAAGTTAGTGATTGAGGATCACCAATCGTGAGGACCCAAATCTAAAATTCAAACTCTGAAGGATATGCCGCAAGCCGGCCGTTGATGACAAATTTGATTCCGGTGTCATGTCTGGGAACTAGGCCTAGGTACAGTATGTAGAACCTGCGAAACCGCAACCAAACAGGCTCTAAGAAAATTGGGGCCTGAGCCCAGCAGCCAATCAGAAACCATGGGAAGTGACCCAAAAATGGAAGTCGGAATTAGTATATAAGGACTAGCTTAGTAGCAGTGAAGAACTAACTTACCACCTACCTATTAACAACCCACCTAGCTACATAGCTGGTACTTACAGTTCACTCCCCCCTCACCTCACTGTCTTTCACAAGACACTTCTTTACTCTTCCCTTGTAACTACTGCACAAGAGTTATTTTACTTTGATCTCTTGTTCTTGTGTGTTGGTATTTGTTTGGACCAGCGACTCTAGGGATTAGTAACCAACACTTATCCGATACCACACTGTGTCACATCACACCCTTCACAACATTCTACTGCAACACAAACATACTCCACCACCCTGAAACTTTGCATAAGGCATCTCAGTCATATCTACCATCATGGTGCCATGCATACCAACGAAAAAAGCATGTATTTACAACTGGTGAAATGAAGGATGGACATTTGCTGCAATTGGTTGAAAACTTGGTCTTGACTGTGCAACAGTATCCCACAACTACACCAAGATGTGCAGAACCAAGAACCCATACTACAAGACCCCCATACCAGGTCGCCCACAGCATCTTGGGCCCCGCGACCTCAGCAGAGCCGAGAACTTCATCACTAGTGGGAAGGCTTGGGATGGATCTCAACTCCGCAGGGAGTTTTTCCCCCATGTCAGCGAACACACATTCCGCAGAAACCTCTGTGAGATTGGCTTGCATGGTCAGGTGTGTCGGGAGAAGCCATTGTTGATGGAAACACACAAGGGGAAGTGAAAGGCATAGGTGGAGGAGTGCCGGAGCTGGAGTGCGGAAGATTGGCAGCATGTTTGGTTCTCAGATGAGTCAAAGTTCAATGGTGACCCAGCGAAGCTTATTTGGACCGGAACATTAAGAAATTGGTCAAGCACAGAGGGGGAACATTATGGTTTGGGGATGCATCACACCCAATGGGGCTGGCCGCCTTCATCGCGACGAGGGAAAGATGAATGCAATTCAATGTTGCCACATTTTTGAAGAATCCCTTCTAGGAACCCTTAGTGACCAGTCACTGCAACCATCTGACATCATTGTGCAGCAAGATGACAACAGCGCTGGCATGTAGTTCTCAGTGAAGTAGGCGCAAGGAGCCAATGAATATGGATATTAGATTTTTTCCCCTGGGAGACCATGAACTATAGGGCTTGGACTGGTGTGAACGTCTTGGGTGTGCGCCACGTGCTGCGCCCTCAAGTGAACCTGCGCCGAGGTAAATTCACACCATCACATGTAACAGGATTGTGGAAGTGCAATGAGGGTTATGCGGAATTAGACACCAGAGTTTTTCACTGTGTACAAATCTGTTGTGATTTCCAGTGAGTCGCTGTCAGTCTGTACTTAGTCTGCACTATCGTTTCCTCCGCTCCACATCCTCAGACGACAAACCTCACTGCATTGACCACATTGATGCTTGTTCCAGAGCTAGCACATCTGCAAATTTACTTGTATGAAGGTCGCATCCCAGTATGCAGGGATAGATGCAACACAGCCATCAGGCCAACACATATCATGGCTCATTTTATGAAAAAAGACGGCCCTCATGCAAGTCTTAGGCCAACACATGCAGCAAAATGTTCAATAGAACAGGCTGTTGAGACATTTTTGAAAAGGGATGGTCTCATCAGCGAGACCGACCCAGTATTCCCCAATGGATTCCCACCTGCCAAACTGCCGCCTTTTGAATGGGGCACTGACCGAAAGGTCCGTTCGTGACCATCACAAGGACAATCACACCGAGACAATATCCACTCTACCCGCACACAACATGGCTCCGAGTCTGCCTGCAGTAATCCTTAAAAATGCCGTTATCCAGCAGTTCTTTGGACACAGATATTCTTCTCATCACTTTCAGGTCCATCTCGAGCTCTCCGGGGTACAACAAGAGAGCGATTTCAATCTTTGGTTTCAGTCACTGCCAAATCACCGGCCTGATGAGCCAAGCAAAACCACCCAAGTCCATAATGATCCAAGGCTTCGGGACCAGTCCCCACTCCTTACCAGAACGCAATGGCCAGCACATATCCAGCCCTACTCTACTCGACACCTCACTGAGAGGGCTGAACTGCCACGCCTGAGCGAACCTCAATCATACAAAGGACTCAGACTATTAGCCACCAAATACTTGCGAGCAGTCAGTGTGTTAGAAATTTCAACACATCCTGCCTCTCTGTCTAAACTCAATAGCTGGAAATCGTGAGTGGCTATTTTCTACTTTCATCAAATAACATGTTCTTATAATCCCTACAGTAAGCCATTTTCACTTTTAATGAGCTCGAAGGCTGTAAATGGATATGCCAGCATCATAGCTCGAGCGGTCATCAGATTCGTCTTGAAATTCTGCTTCTAGTGATATATAATTTGACATAGGTGGTGCAACTTTCTATAATTAGGGTTTAAGGTTCCCCTTTTGCACTATCCAAGTCCAGGTGCTAGGCTCAGGGCTGCCAGGTCCAGTTCCAGTTCCAAGATGCTCTAAAGTGCACCAGAAGGGCCTGTTACCATGCTACCAGCCAAAAAGAATTTGCCAGGGGGGACCCCTGCCACCCCCACCATGCATCCAGGTCTCAGGTCTGACCTTCCAGCCACCGAGACCTGGGACCTGGTATGTGCAGATCTGGACCTGGACCTGATGTGCACAGACCTGGACCTGCCTCAGGATTAGGGTCTATTAGACCCCTTATTGTACAGGTCTAAGGGTCTATTAGACCCAGGTAAGAGTCAGCCTGAAGTGCGGAAATTTGGGCAATTGATTTGATTTCAGGTAGAGTTTGGGTAGTTATTTCTGAATAGGGTTAGCATGGGGCACCCTGCTGGCATCTTGATGATTGTAAATGCCTTCATCCTGCCTCATGTCATTCTGCTCACCAGTGGTCCTAGTTGTCCTTATTGTTCTATTGTATCAGCAGTGATAGGAGATGGCCAGATTTTGGTCCCATTTTATGCCAGAGATGCTTGTTGGCTCTGGTGGTGTGATGTTGTTGCTTTTCCTGTGTTGAAATATATTTCTGGCTTGTTTAGAGGTGGTGTGGCATGTGGTGGAAGGGATTGGAAAGATGTTACAAGATTGATAGTGTCAATCCCCTCTGTGGCTTTCTATTGAGACTCCTAGTCCAAGTAGCACAGCACTTGAATGCGGCAGAAGTGCATAATGTCCATGCAGTCTGTGTTGAGAGGGAGCAGATGAGGAAGATACAAGTGCCTTGACAAGCATAAATAACTCTGCTTCAGGTCGAACATAAGAGATAGCAGTCAGAGACCCGACAAGCTGGTGAGCATTCCTTTTGAGAATCACTCCCCTATTCACTGCCTTCTTCCATGGCCCCTTTGCCTTCTTTCCCATCTTGCTTCCCCCATTACTTCCCCTCTTATGCTTCCAACTTCCCTTCTCAGTCCCCCCAACCTCAGACTCTCCATTGTCTCCATCTGGCACCATCTTCCCTGCCTCTTGTGTGCCAACCCCAGGCACATATCCACCATCCAGAGACACTGAAGGGTCTGGCCTGAACCCATCTGCTCAGGGAACCATCAGAATCACATCCTCTGAACCGCTATCTAGGAGGACAGGGACTGCACACTTCTTGATATAGTTGTGCCAAATCACACCCATGGGTGCCACAAACAAATTGGGTTTGTGGGGCAAGGCCTGGGTGCCGAGCTCCAGATCATCAAGCTCAAGGCCTGGTGAGTTGGCCCGGGAAGAAGAGGGACCAGGTGTGGGCTGGAGTTATTCCACAGAGGTGGGCTAGAGGGCAGAGAAGATTGTAGGGATGGGGGACAAGCTCGAGGGGTGGTGAATGTGTCTTGTTCGCCAGCACAAAGCTTAGCAGCAGCTGTGAGCACCACGAGGAGGTATTGAATGTCGGAGTCCCTGGGGTGAATATCTGCAAAGAGGTTGCTGAGACATGGCACCAGTTGAGCGAGAATGTTGTGGGGCATGGGGATACTGATATGTTCCATGCTCAGTGACGACGAGGACAATAGTGGTGATGAACAAGGGCTTGATTGCAGGGATCAGCTGCTTTTGCTGAGAATGCAGTAGACGACATTCACCACTCCATACCCTCTGGGGCAGTATTTTATCTCCTGTAGTTATAATGTATATATATAAATTGTGCCACAGCTGGAAGCTGGCATGGTAGTTATTGATTTGAAAGACTGCATTGTGTGGTAACATGTGATCTAAGTGCCCCTCTGAACCTTGACTCTACTGTGTACACTATAGTATCACTTGAGTCGCTGAACCACTGTCAGTATCCAACTTGTGTAACTGATGTGACAGCACCAACATTGGTCAGGCTAATAAATAGAAGTGCATTGCATCTAACACACTTTAAAGTTATAACATGTGAGGTTGCAGGGAGGTAGATATGAAACTTGCACACAAAGACATCAGGTTATATGGTAGTGTACTCTGATGGTTTCTTTAAATGTAAATCAAAATGTAAATTTCCAGTAAATCTACTGCCGTTATGTAGCATCACTTGCATAACAGTGGGGAAATTTAAGACACTTCAGGAGGTAGCAAGAACTAACAGCTACAGTGCCTTACTACAGATCCTACAATACCACTGTACAACCGATCATGTGAATCAAACGATAATATTGTGCCGCCAATGGCAGGCCGAGCAATCAATACATATGTGTGGGCCGAGTGTGTTTCACTGCATCAGCTGAGTACAGATTTATTATGCCAGCTTGTCGGCCGGGTACGAATTTGTCACACCAGCTGGATACAAGTGTACCGTGCCAGCTGAGAGTGAAATTATGGGGGTGGTCTGGTTCCCACGGTACTGCCCAATTAGTCCATTCATGGGCTTGCAAACAAATATTTCCCCCTCCAAATATGGTGCATCCTATATCACCAAGAACATATTTTTCCATAGAATCTGAATCAGGAATCTGTTTTTGGATTGGGTGCCCATAGCAACAGGTACAGGTGATTCCGGTGGCTGATAAAAATAAATATGCATATACCCCATCACATTATACCTCACCAGAAGCAGAATTTCGAGGAGAGTCTGAATCTGAAACCTACTTCATGATTGGACCAGTGAGTGAGCAAATATGGGCATTCTGGTGGTGGGACCATATGCCCAATTTGGAAATGGGTGATACATGTACTATCTGGGGGTCATCTGGGAGTATTTTTCAAGGCGAGATCAGATCTGGGCACCAATCATAATTTGAATAGTCCAATCACAAGATATCAATTAATCAAATTACCGATAAAGCACTGATAAGGCTGGATATCAGCCAATTCTTGATAAATAAGAGTGAACCAGAACTCAAATGAAAGCCATTACGAGCCCCCATCCAGATCAACATAGCCTCTGTGAATTTCACATCCATAGGACAATACCACACCACCTAGCACTTATAAGAACAGTGTTTGTTATTCTGCTCTAATGGAAACATTTTTTGAGGCACCCATGCTCCCTGTGAGTAGGTATATATCCCATCCCATGTGCCAAGCAAAAAAAGAATTATCTGGAACTGACCAGAACTCAGTGCATACAATCAGATACCGGGATTTTACAGAAACACCCCTCCTGAGGTAGTATCTGACCCCAGATCATGTTCAGGGCCATGAAATAGTACTTTCTTATACCTCAGTACCCTATAGCTGAAAAAGGTTTCATGATACCAGCCCAATTATTTCTGCTATCAGTTTCTACATATATAGAGCACTACCAGAAAGTTCTATTTCATGGCCCCGAACATGATCTGGGGTCAGATACTACCTCAGGAGGGGTGTTTCTGTAAAATCCCGGTATCTGATTGTATGCACTGAGTTCTGGTCAGTTCCAGATAATTCTTTTTTTGCTTGGCACATGGGATGGGATATATACCTACTCACAGGGAGCATGGGTGCCTCAAAAAATGTTTCCATTAGAGCAGAATAACAAACACTGTTCTTACAAGTGCTAGGTATTGTCATCTTTACTGACGTCTCATTTATCAGGTCCCTCCTATCACTCAATCACACAATCAATCTCAACGAAATCCAGGAGCAGCTGCACAGAACACACAGATTTTGATCTCTTACCCACACCCTTCGTCGACTCCACCTGAGCAACAAGGATGTTTCCAGCCGAGCTATAGAGTAAAATATCCAGGACCGAGCTGTTTACATGAACAGGATTGCAGATCTCATACCAGATCCGGACACACTCATGTTTGGTGATGAATCTTCAAAGGATGAAAGGACATCGGCAAGGAGGCGAGGCTGGTGTAGAGCATGTGCATGCTCTAGGTAGCACATTCAGTGTTTCGGAGCATTCTGGAGCTACCCAACATCCTTCCCCGTTGTCCAGTTCCCAGGTCCGAGGTGTTTCTTGCATGTCCGAGGTTTTCGATGCTTGTCCGAGGTTTTCCGCCCGTGTCCGAAGTTTTCCATCCGTGACCGAGGTTTCCGGACCGAGCCCGAGCTACTGTCCGCAGGTACGACTCCCTATCACCCTCGGTTTGAACTCCCAACACCCCCGACATGTTCCCTGCGCTCTCCATTCCCGCCCGACGTTTTCCAGAGGTGACCGACATTTTGATCCTGTCAGCCTGGACCGTCTAAGTCCCGCCGAGGTTTCTGAGGCCCGGACGCCCCGCCCGGGCTCGGCTATCGCATTACCCAGTACACGAGGTGTCACCGCATGCATCAGCGCATCAGCAGGAACTGCAACAGAATGATTCCCGGAACGGACATGAGTTTGTTTCTTTTGTTATGGGTAGATACACGAGGCGGGTTGCAGGCACGAGCTCCGGACCGGTCAGTATTGATGTAGAATACGCTTCGGACACGCCCTCCTTACCTTACAATACATATACGACCTTAGGTCGTCATAAATATCCACCTTGGTTTTCCCTCTAAATTGTGTGCATCGTGTTTCTGTGTTCCGGACCTTTCCACTGTGTCTGTGCGTGTTCCTGTGTGTTTCGGCGTGTTCCTACCTTCGTTCCGAGCCCCGGACCGAGCCCTTTCGAGCCGGACTGCCCCACGATCGCTTCACTCCGTGTTGTGCACTGAGCCGACCGAGTTTCCCGTCGTTTCTCTTTCTCTCTCAGTGTTTCTCCGTCCGCCGGACCCCGGTCTCTCGTCGTAGCCCTCCGGACACCCCTTCCATTCGTTCCCCATCACATCCGTTCCCCATCCCCTTCATCCCACACCTCACCCCGTCTCAAACAAGACCCTCGGGTCGAACAGGCCTCCGAGTCTCCGGACCCGGACTCCGTCGCAAGCCTTCGGCTTGGTTAAGTGCAGTCCTCATCTCGGACGCCCGCACACCACGCTAAGAATCTCTACACTGGTCAGAGTGGGGTACGAGATGTGTCCAGAGGGAGGTCTTTGTGCGGGGGGTACACTATTCTATTCTGCTGATACTGACCCTCAATGGCATCATTACCTATGACATTGTTGAGGGCTCGGTAACCAGCAAGAGGTTTCTTGAGTTCTTGTGCGAGCTTGTCGTGAGTGACCTGTGCTTATGTACACATCTCTGCATCTCATTGTTCTCCAGCTGCCTTTGACCAACCCTTATCCTGGACGTCACAGTGTCTTGGTCCTAGATAACTGTCGCATTCACCATTCCTAGGAAATTTGAGCACTTGTTGAAGATGAAGCATGTATGTGCTTCCCATGTCCCGACTAGCAGCTCACTGATCACATATTTCTAGTATGCAAACTCATCTTTCTCCCCCCATACTCCCCTGATTACAGCCCTATTGAGCAGGCCTTTCCATCAGTCAAGGCACATCTGCGACACAATTGGATGGACAAGACTCTTGGGCTTCAGGGTATACTGTATGATTAAGTATGCAATCAATGCCAATCTACATTCTCGTTTGGCCCATTTGTAATGACCATCATGCCTTGTGGGACTGGGAAGCAGTCATTACGGGCTTCACAATTCCACCACAGCTCAAGAGCTTCTTCTAGCACTTCACTGTGCACATCAGCAACCATTGGTGGTCCCGTGAACCAAGATGAGCCTGTTAATTTGCCTTCGGCATCCAATCACCTTTGTTTGTAGTCCACCTGATATGGCGGAGGGGTCGGTGAGCCGCCATGGTCTTGCAAGAAAAGAGGTCCTGTGAACCATGGGTGGCTTGCCTCCTTCATGTGGATGATGTTTCCGCCAGGAATACCGAGAGCCTCGAGAGCCCTGTCAGACACCTTGTGAAGAATGTCTGGCCCGTATGCTTGCTTCCGCAGAGGGGATTCATATGACATGGCCTTATTGATCCCCATCTCAGTCTGTGCATGGCGAAGGAATCGATTGAGGCTGTTCAGAGTGATGTCACGGCCTGGTGGGGTAGTAGTAGAATCTGAAGTGGGATGAGCTGTGAGTTTTGGGGTGCGGTGCTGGCGGGGCTTCAGGATGAGCAAGTGCATGGACATCACTGAGCATGCCTGTGAAAAGCTGAGTTGCCCTGCCACATGTCAGTGAGAGTATGTTGATCACAGTGATTGTGCGAGAAGAAGGTGCACTTTACCTACTGTTAAATCATCTGTCAGGAGCTGTAGTATGTTTATCGCGGTGGGCATGTGATTTTGTGTGTTTACTGCAGTAAGCACCATCAACCACTAGGGGTGTGCGCTGTAACCCATCTACAGTCGTATAGACGGGTCCGTGCCCGTCCCGGCGGCCGCTCGCGAAATTTTTGCCCGTATCCGCTGACGGGTTTTGGAGGCACTGTACGACCAGTACACATTACGGCCGTATATGGTATCATATGGCCGTACAGATAGAAATACTCGCAGAGGGCTCCAGTTGCGTCTGCCAACACCTGGCTTCGCGTTCATCTCGTTGCCACATCCGGTCCATAATCATTATGTCCTTCCCTTTGTCGCAGAATTACTTTTCACCTATATAACATGACTTTCGAGCCTAATTAGGCTATCTTATCAGTGGGACGGTAATATAATTGAATTAGAGATTATATAGATGCTATGTGGGTAGCTAGATTGGTACCTATAGGTCGTGCAGGCTGGGGATCACACATGGGGTTGGGGTAGGCCATGGGGGCTAGGGGTGCGTATGGGACTAGGGAGTGGAATAGAGCACGGTCGTGTGGGCTTGGTACGTATACACAGGGTGGCAGGCTTGGGAGCTGGCTGGGTGGGAACCTGCAGGTGGGTGTGCATGGGGGATTTGTGGGTACATGCATGATGTGTGTGGGCTGGGTGCACGCGTAAGAGCTGGGACTGCAAGTGGGCATGATGATCGCGAAACGACTGTCAAACGGTCGTTAGTAGATATGAAAATATATACCATATGTAACGACTTAACAGCACCGATCTCTGTGGCACTGCAGTAAATCCTAGGCGATTTGATAGCGAGGACGGAGCATGACAGATGGAGAGGTTGTGGTGAGAGGGTAAGGGGAACGACGACCAAAGGCCGTTGTTGTCGATCGAAATGAGTCCGCATTTAGAAATTTGAGTGGCTGAACTTCAGCCACTCAGCTTTACAACAAATCCCCCCTTCCTCGTAGGAATTCTCAGGATTGCTGTCAGTCTGTGAAGCATTTATATATGCTATACACTATACCTACTTGTATAAGCAGGTAGACCTGGAAAGAGCACTTATGTGGCAATGCACGGTCATACTTACCCGTTGACAGCTGTATGACCACCCGTACCTGTGCCGATCGACCCTCCAGCCTGCAAGTATATGGTCAGTATCGCTTACTGGTCGTCCCCGTCCTTCACCCGCATAAAGTATGGTCGTACCCGTACACAGGTAAGGTGCACACCCCTATCAACCACACATTGATAGCGAAACCGGAGCACCTTCTTGCATGCTCACAGCAATCAACATATTACATCACGAGATGTGCACAAAGATTGTATGTAGCGAGCTGTAAGATTTGCAATGATTGAAGGCCCAAAGGCAGGAGTAGGACAGTATGAGGTTAAAGCCATCCAGAGTAAACTAGCTGATAAACTCTACTCGTTAAAGCTCATATCATCATAACAGATGGTATCGATGCTGTATGGGAAAAGAAGGGGGTGAAGAACATAAAAAAACCTCTTATCACTTACATCATTGTTAGAAAGCGGTCAGTTTTTTTGATCATCCATCTTCACACACGAAAGTCTTACAATGCCTATACCTGTCATGGCTTCGGGCAAAAAGCAAAAGTTGTATTTACATATAAATAGAGGTGATATATGTTATATGTCTTCGATCTTCAATCCTGAGGGTATGATATCCTGTTATAACTTGCTATATTAGGTAATTTACGACCGGGTGGACCTACATAAAATATGAGGACCCCAAAACAAAACCAATACAATTTGCGAAGGGCTCTAGGTCTTTTTAGCCTACGTAGTATGGACCATGTTCAATAAATATTTGTGTGCCCGCTGATGGCAACTTTTTAGGTATGAAACACAGAGGGCGACAGGACAATCTCATAGCATAATCTATTACATAATCTACTGTATATTGTAACTAAAAGAGTAGGTGAAACTGATCATAGGCAAGGCATGAGCATACCAAGTAAGGATGTCCCAATATAGGGCCCATCCCACACCTTTACTTCACTGTTCACGAAACACTTGTGCGGGCTATCTGTGCGGAATGGCCGACAGGCTCATGCCAGATATCGATAGCTATCGTAACAATGCAGTCGTATGTGCTATTGACGAAATCAAGATGTAGCTATCGGACTAATATATTTTGGTGATATACAACAGCCAGGCAATAGCTGGTGCTTACTATGGGGCATAGCTACGGCTACCAAGTACTCGCAATAGCTACCAGCCGAGTTAACATGCAGCTACTAGGGCGAAATATATTCAGGATATGTGATGGCTTGTTAGTAGCTATGGATGAGTGCATATGAGCTATTAGTGATGCTGTGGAGTAGCTACTGTATGAAAATATTTTAGACATAGGCGAGCCCTTCGTCATAGCCATTGTCCAGGTGAAGCAAGTAGCTACGGCTTAATAAGTGTATTAGTTATTGCTCAACATTGATAGATAGCTACATGCTAGAGCTTATTAGTAGCTACCTAAGACTTGACCACATGTAGCTATGACCTCATGTCCACATTGGCTATGGACGATGCTGCAAGGGAGCTACTTGGCCCGATATTGTGAGAATGTGAAACTACCTGATAGTAGCTATCATTGATTGAACAATGTAGCCACGATGCACATGTATGGGCTATTTACAATGCTGCAGGGTCACCACTGGGCAAGATATTTAGTATGTCTGAGAAACACGTAGTAGCTATGGCAACATAGACATTACAGCTATGCCCAGAACGGTGTAGGCACTATGGTGAGCACTATGGAGTAGCCACATGCGACCATATGGAGGTAGCTATTGTGATGAGTATGTATGAGCTCATCATTTTGGTCTGCACGTACAACAGGTAGTAGCTATCGTAGGACTGTTGATGCAGCTATTTACCATGAGTGGCTATGAGCTATGTACGACATGTACATATGTGCTACAGACGATCATTAGCGGTAGCTACTCAACCATATTTTTAGGTATACATGGATGGCAGGTAGTAGCTGTGAATGACCAAACAATGTAGCTATTAACCAAATGAGCTCCAAGCTATTTACGCATTGGAATATGCAAGCGCTAGGTACCAGCTATTATGAGGCTGTCAACTTAGCTATGAGCTAAGAATATGTATAAGCTATTAAGGATACTGTGGCGTAGCTGCTAAACTGTGAACTTGCCAAGCAGAAAGCAATTTGCGACAGCTATGCATCACTGCTATAGTATATATACTTGTGTATGAGCTGATATGCTGTTGAACTCAGTGGAATCAGTCAGGAGCTTGTGCAGTAGTATTGGAAGATATATGTAGCAACCACTGATATCTATCCAGCAGCACCCCCATTCAGCTTAGGAGGCCAATTTGCTCATCGACTTCTTCATGATAGCTATTGCAAGCATTATGCTTGACCAGATACAATGCACCCTCCATAAATTACAGTCGTTTGAGAACCAAAACATCACATTTCATTACAAACACTGAGATCATCAATACAAGTACAAACAGAAACAGAAACAGAAACAGAAACATGAATGCAACGCGACAAGTAATTAGACCATAGCTGTCCGGGCTCTGGTCTTCCTCCCTTCTTTCACCACATATGCAGGATGGCCATATTGCTCCAACAGATCCTTCAACTCAGACAGCACGAAATCGAAATCATCGGCCCCGAGGTCAGAGACCATCCAGAATGCAGGATCAGTGGCTTTCCCGGAAGCGGTGTCCACCGCAGCGGCTATATCTCACAGGGCCAGGCCAAAGGCCAGAACGTAAGGGTGGTGGATACCTTTGTCGGGGAATCCATCCCTCGCCGATTGAGACATGGTGGTGATGATGGTCCGTAAAGCCCCTGAGGACTGGTGGATCTGGCCCCCGGCGTAGTATGTGGGTCTGGCCCACGATAGGGATGGCACCATGCCTTCGCACCGAGGGCCTTGCTCAATCTTATACTGTGGGTGGCAATCCTTAATACTGGATATTTATGAGATTACCAAAATAAATACCTTCCATGAAGAAGCTACCGCATGCTGGTATGCCTCGGCCGAGCTAAGCGACTTCAGATAAGCGAGTGCCGTAGTCCTGGTGCCATTGACAGCCTCCAACAGGGACCCGGGTTCAACTTGGGCTTGAAACGCAGACATGAAATCCTAGTCAAAAACGAAACCATTTTTCTCCGGTTCAATGGGCGGGAAAATAGGGTAGGTTTCCTCCGCCATCCCAACCACTTTGCCTCTGGCCGTATGGACCTGCTGCAGGAGATAGTTGTAGTGGTCCGTATTGAGGACCTTGGTGGAAGCTCCGGTATCCCTATCCCGATGTGTGAGTTGCACCTCCCGGAACAGAAGTCCGACAGTGAGGAGGCTAGAATGGTGGATAAAGCCCGAGCTTGTTGGACCATGTAAAAGGCTATCTACCAGGCGACGGAAAGCGTCCAGATCCATTGTGCACAACACTGTGGCCACTGCTTTGAGTGGGTACCACCAACGAAGGAACCAGGGGACCTCAACCTTGAAAGCACCGAACTCGATACAATGCTGAAGGACTTTAAGTCAACTATGGGAAACGTGAAATCAATTGTGTTGGGCTTACCATGTCGGTGAACGGTGGGAGGGGGCCAGCGAGGGCAGCAAGGGGGGAAGGGCTGAGAGGCAGGGCAAAAGGGGCAAAGCGAATGGTATTGAGGGGAAAAGCTGTCTGTGCATGCGGCAGAGCTACAGGAAAGGGCATGGCCCCACGGTGGCGTGGGAACACAGAGAGCACCGGCACAACGGGAGCATATCCAAGTATGAAGGCTCAACGGACAACTGTCGAAGGAACTCAATCTGTGTTGAGCCCGCAAACGCTGCAGCAGGAGAGCCATCCTCTGGCACGGGGTGAGGGGTATCCTCATCAGGGATCCAACATATATTGTCATTGAGTTGGCCAATGTCATATGCAGAAAGAATATTTTCATCTTGGGCCCAATTGCCTGTTAAGGCTACAGGATTGGGTCCCTTGCCAGCAGCTCTCTTTGCGCACCAGCGGGCTGGACTCAGCTTTTCCAGGGGAGCTGTGCCTGATGTGGCGGTGTCGGCTGCGCCTGATGCACCCATGTCAGCTGCGCCTGATGCGCCTGTGGTAGCTGTGCCCAATATGCCCGTGTCGGCTGTGCCTGATGTGCCCGTGTCAGCTGCGCCAGATACGCCAGTGTCAGCTGCACCTGATACACCCGTGTCCGCTGCACCTGATGCGCCGGTGTCCGAACCTTCAGAGCGATTTGATAGCGAGACACTTGCTGATGGGTGCCTCTGTACAGGTGTTGCCACACACAAGTCAGTTGGATTTCTCAGAGCAGTTCTGGGCAGCTGAACTGAAATTCTGCAAAGCTGTACTCACCAGCCAGAGCTGGCCAGGTCCAAAAGGGGTGTGAATAGTACTGGCTGGCTAGCTGTAAATGAGTTGTACAGAAATTAAGTCTAGCTCAGCACAGTATGACCTAGCCAGGTACAGTACATTAAGCATGATTTCAGCATTGTGTAAGGCTAGTTTCAAAGGGTGTGAGGGTAGTATAAGCTGGCTAGCTGAGAGCTTGCCAGAAAATCTAGACAGCATGGAGGGGATTATCCCAGCATCTGAGCGCAGCAATCCGGCCGGGGTGCAGGGGGTTATCCCAACATCAGAGCGGCGCAATCCGGCCGAGGTGCAGGGGGTTATCCCAGCATCAGAGCGGCGCAATCCAGCCGGGGTGCAGGGGGTTATCCCAGCATCAGAGCGGCGCAATCCGGCCGAGGTGCAGGGGGTTATCCCAGCATCAGAGCGGCGCAATCTGGCCGGGGTGCAGGGGGTTATCCCAGCATCAGAGCGGCGCAATCCGGCCGAGGTGCAGCGGGTTATCCCAGCATCAGAGCGGCACAATCTGGCCGGGGTGCAGGGAATTATCCCAGCATCAGAGCAGCGCAATCCGGCCGAGGTGCAGCGGGTTATCCCAGCATCAGAGCGGCACAATCTGGCCGGGGTGCAGGGAATTATCCCAGCATCAGAGCAGCGCAATCTGGCCGGGGTGCAGGGGGCTAGAGCGGCGCAATCTGGCCAGGGTGCAGGGGGCTAGAGCGGCGTAATCTGGCCGGGGTGCAGGGGGTTATCCCAGCATCAGAGCGGCACAATCCGGCCGGGGTGCAGGGAATTATCCCAGCATCAGAGCAGCGCAATCTGGCCGGGGTGCAGGGGGCTAGAGCGGTGCATTCTGGCCGGGGTGCAGGGGGTTATCCCAGCATCAGAGCGGCACAATCTGGCCGGGGTGCAGGGAATTATCCCAGCATCAGAGTGGCGCAATCCGGCCGAGGTACAGGGGGTTATCCCAGCATCAGAGCGGCACAATCTGGCCAGGGTGCAGGGGGCTAGAGCGGTGCATTCTGGCCAGGGTGCAGGAAATTATCCCACCATCAGAGCGGCACAATCTGGCCGGGGTGCAGGGGATTATCCCAGCATCAGAGCGGCACAATCTGGCCAGGGTACTCATTCACACAAAGACTAGACTTTAGATAATGCCAACATCAGGTTGGGATGGGACTGGCTAGGTAGATGATCAAGCCTTTGATGGGCTGCTATTTGAGTGAGATGATTTTTCTTCTTATTAGTATCTATGCTATTGGATTTTATGGTACAATAAAAACTAGTTTGAAATTGATGCTGCCTCATCCATGCAACAAGCTATGGTGGTGGGTATGGTATGGTGATCCACAAATGGCTAAATACCAGTGGAGGGCTCAACCATAAGAAGACATTATTAATCACCTCAAAGTAGTGGAAGGGACTTAGAACAATTTTCTGCCTTCATTTCTGTTGCTTTCCAATTTTGTGGTGATTATGTTGCTGATGGGTGTCCATGGTCCAGCCATCATGAGTTCGCTTATTTGGAGGGCTAGACATTTGCGGCCATAGGATGAACCTCACATCCGTGGGTCTGCTGGTTCAGGATGATTGAGCAATCAAGACAGGATGAGTCCAGACGAGTTGGCCAGAAGGCTAGCGATAATTAGTGCTTTTGATGGGTCACAATGGCACCCGCTGACTTATGATGGCTCTGGTTCGCTTCACTGATCACAACTTCCGGACTCATCAAGGCTCTCATCTGTAACATCCCTTATGTGTCTTATTCTGCCTTATATCAGACAGAATAAGGCATGTTAAGGCAGATAAGACATTAAGGCAGTAAGGCATTTCATGTACTTAGATTATATGATATAAGGCAGAGATAAGACATATCAGGCATTTAAGACTGTGAGCTATTTGTAAGAGCGCTCCAAAATAACAGAAATTCTACCTTTATTTCACATACATAACACTAGGGGTGTGCACCGTAACCCGTCTACAGATGTATGGACGGGTCCGTACCCGTTCCATCAGCAGCTAGCACAAATTTTACCTGTACCCACTGACGGGCTTTTGTGTGCTTATACAACCAGTACACTATATGGCTGTACATGGTGCCATATGGTTGAAGTACCTCATATTCAATTATTATATCACCAGAATATCATTTATTTTTCAATCTGTTGAGATCGAGAAGACATGTTGGTTGGCGGAATTGTGGCGCATTGGATAAAAGATCTGATGTCAACATACACAATATGTGCCCATGTGTGTCAGGGGGTTCTTACCAGGTTTCTCAGTATATTTACCTATAGGCTCAAGGATGCTAATATTAGCTGCATAGGCACCCCCAGGGCCTTCTACAATATAATTTGCATTTTAACTGTAATTTATGATTGTACTAACTGTTGACGGCTGTATGACCACCCGTACCCGGGCCGTTTGAGCCTCAAATGTGGCAATGTATGGTTGTATGGCTTGCTGGTCGTCGCCATCCCTCACCCGTGTATAAAATATGGTCATACCCGTATACGGGTATGGTGCACACCCCTACTTAAGACGGCAAGAGAATGATACAAGCAGCATATTATTGTTGCAAAACATATATCTAAGACACGACATGACTGCTACAAAATGCAAAAACTACTCTCTACAAAACAATGCCGGCTGCAGCTGACCAAAGACTCCCTGCTCGCTGTCCACCCCATCGGGAGAATAGAGGACTAGTGGACATGCACAAACTATAGCAGAAAGTAGGATGAGTGTGCATTGAACAAGGAATAAACACATACACATACCTCGCAACAGCACAGATCATGGGACAACAGATACAATTCAAGTTTTTCGAAGAGAGGATGAGCGCAAATTGAATCGGGAATAGATAGGATGCACGTACTCGAAGAAACAGACATCTCAGGATACGTGACCCAAAAACTACTGCCAAAGCCGAGTTAAGTCCCGCTGAAAAATAAATAGAACAGAGACGTACCCGAGATTCCAACAACCATGGTAAGACTGGTGTTGCACAGCGGAAGGGAAATCCAAAAGATGAATCATAGCTGGAATTACTGAGGTAGCCGTATGGGGTGTACGTGTGTGCGGGTCATTGGTAGGTAGCGTGGTGAGAGAAGATGTGTCGCGACTCGCAGCGCTTCCATTGCGGCCGGGCGCTTAGTAAACAGCAATGCCGATTTTTGACAAGTCCTTTTCTGCTGTCCGTGACTCCGTCTGCTCTGACCGCTCTGACGCTTCTCGGCTGGTCTTCCTCTGGCCCGTTCCCACTTCACTGCTATAATGTGAGACTCGCCGCACTAGTGCCCTATTTAACCCGCTATAAACCTCCAGCAGTGCGCGACGATCGCAGATACGATTAACACCTCCCTCAGGCGCAGCCCCAGCGGACGATCATATACGCCCGCCCCGCTCGTTTCTACCACTACATTCGTCACCGTACATCCCGCGCACCTGGGCCGTGGAGGCGTAGGGAACGCGTGCACAAGCCTAGCGCAGCAGGCCAGTCTGTGATCGACATCCACCCACAGACCGCGCACATCCTCGCAGAGCACAAAGCCAACATCGCGTACGAGCGCGCGTCCTCGTGCGCTGCAACGAGGTCAATGCCAACAGACCCGTGAGCAGCCCAGCCCACCTCCCTAGTACTCCACCCAACTCGTACTGACAGGGCTTCCAGCGTGTATCCGGCCGCAGGGGGATCATTGACATCCCAGAGTCCGACCCGCGCAGCGCGAAACCTGCGCCGCACGTCGCTGTTCAGAGGTTCGTGGCGCTGTATCCGCGGGTATACCCGCTCGACATGAATGCGTACGACAAGCGAGAGCACCTGACTATGCGCACAAGAGGGAATGTGAGTATTCATTGCAGGATGTTCGAGCGCTCATTGGTTTTAACTTTTGTCTGATTGTGCAGCCATCGCAGGTCGCGCGCTGCGAGCCCCATGCTCCACCCCCATGGCAAGCCATGGTTCCCCCTCCGGTCGACGTTCTTCCGGTAGTACGCACGTGCACATCGAGGATTGAACGCCCGAGCCCGCCTCAAGCGCGACCCACTTCTTCGGCCTGTCTACGGTGCACGTCGTTTGAATCGCACTGTGCATTTGACTATTCATTAGACCTGCATTCGGAATACTATATCATCAAGTACGCAGACCACCATGCCTACGAGATCGCATTTTGACTTATATCTCTTACTTTACACCTTAGCCACATATACTGTCTTAATATTTGTCTAAAATGTCTTGAATGTCTGAGCACGAAATGGATCCCTTAAATTGTCTTATATAAGGCGTAAGGCGCATAAGACATTTATGAGTAATAAGAACCTTGACATATTACTGATGGCCCTCGCAGATTTAGATAAAACGCAGTGACTCTGACTTTCTGGCAGAGCCGAGAAAAGCCGCTTAAACGAGCCGAAGCTGTACCGAGGACTCGAAGCAAGGACCGCGCGAGCTGGACCTTGGCTGGACCCAAAGAGGTCCTGCCGGTTTTGAAAATGCATGCTTTGCGCTACAATGACATGGACTTTCGTTACGCGATTATTCGAGTATAATGGGGTAGTGAGATATGTAGCTGCATACTAACGGTACTATAAAGTGGAAAGTAGATCAACGTGAGATAAAATGAAGGTTGTACGATGCGAGATTTAGTCACGAACATTATTTGTATAGCATACCATAGTTCCCAGGTATGTGCCAGGAGATGGCGGGGGTGTAGGCGAAACGGCGATGACTCGATTGTCTGCAAAAAACGACATCGATTCGGGCTCATCCTCCACACTCATCGGCGCCACGGCACCGAACAAGTCACCCGCTCCCAAGACAGTCATGTCTTCAGAGAAACCGCCCGAAGTCCCCGGGAGAACGCTCATCGCCAGCGGGTTCTGGAGCTCCCTCAGGCATTTCATCTGCCCCTCCAAATCTGCGACCCGGGCGCTCAGAGCTTGAGACAATTCCCCCTGTTCCCTCGCTACCTTAAGCAGTACTTCAACTTGCTTCTTTAGGCAGGCGTTTGATGCAAGGAGTATCAGGCCTTCTGCTCAATAAGGTCAATAAAATAGTAATTGTGCGACGCAGAGCCGCAGTACGCACCGGACTCCGCTAGCATTCGGGGACCGTGCTCCGAATCGTCAACTTCAATCTCCGGTGAAGGAGATGCCGGATCGGTCGTGTCGTCCGCTGTCCCCTGGCTGGAGAGACCCGGCCCTTCGGCCTCGGAAGGGGGCCCCGTCATTTCGCTCTGGGCCGGGAGGTCTGTTACCAGATCGGTCGTGTCGTTTTTTGGCTCCTGGCTGGAGAGACCCGGCCACTCGGCCTCGGAAGTGGGCCCTGTCATTTCGCTCTGGGCCGGGAGGTCTGTTACCAGATCGGACGTGTCATTTTTTGGCTCCTGGCTGGAGAGACCCGGCCACTCGGCCTCGGAAGTGGGCCCTGTCATTTCGCTCTTGACCTTAAATTGCAAGGCTGACGCAGCTTTGTCAACCTTGGCTTTCTTGCTCATTCTGGTCTTGCCATTTGTAGAACATTTCTGCTTCCTGACGTAGCAGGCTTGGCACGCCATGGTGTGGCTCTTGGGCTCGGCCGCTAGACAAGTTGATTTCAGTCTCACGCACAGCGCGCACGGGGGGTTCTGATCTTCAGGGTAAGCAGTCGCAAGCTGGATGTTTGGGGAAATACTGACACGCTCGATCCACGGCCCTCTCTTCATGGCTTGTTCCATCATGTTGGCTATCGAGTTCGCGTCGCTGGCCTGTTTAACACGTTGTCAACTGTTGCATTTAATTTGAGGATAAAAATAGGATATACGTACCTTCCCCTTGATGTACGGAATTTCTTCGACGGAGGGAGAACGAGGGCGCCTTCGCTTTCCGAAGGTGAGATTGCTAACCGACTGCACTGCTTCGGTTGTAAGCGCTACATCGGTCGTCCAGACTGTATCGAACGCACCAGGCGCCGCGGTTGCATTGACCGTTGCGGCTGTTGCAGCTGCGTCGGTATTTGCGACTCCTTCCGACGTCGCGGCTACTTGAAACGTCGCGGCTGCATCGTTCATCGAGGCTCCTGCGGTAGTCGAGGCTGCATCGGTCGTCGAGACGCCTGCGATCATTGAGGCCGCATCGATCATCGAGTCTACATCGATGATCACGTCCACATCGGGCATCCCGAATGCTTTGGTGGTCGAGACTGCCCCGGTCGTTGAGGCTGCTGCAAATACAAACATCAGACATAATAGGAGGGAGAAATGACAGCCGACTTACAGGTGGCTTTCAGGGTGGTAGACGTCTCCTGGCTGCCAGCAACAGAATCTCCATCACCTGCAGCTAATGTAAAGATTAGCAATGGCCGAAGAGAATCGTTGCCAAAACTTACCCGCGCCGTTCTGAGTCGTGAGCGGTGTCGCGCCGGACGTGGAGTAGATGCCCTGCTTCTGCACGAGGCACAATCGCCTGCATTCCACAGCAGCAAGATCGTCGACCGTGCTCTTGTCAAATGACATTTCCGACTTGGTTGGGACATTACCGTTGGATGGATAAGTTTTGATAATTTCCCCATACGCGCGAAGACGATCCTCTAACGATATCTGTGAGCTCGGGGGATCGAAAATGTCGTACTGTTGGAATATCTTCCAAAGGCCGACCGGGATGCTCAAGGATACTCCCAGAGCAGCCTCTGTCGGGAGGTAGTTCTTTTCAAATGATAATTGCTAGACAGAGAAATGAATGAGTTCATCCGATTATGCAAATTGAGCAATACTTACGATAAGCGGCTCGAGTTTGAACTGCGCATCATCAGCGCTGAACCGACACATTTCGCTGTAAGCGACAGCTAGGACCCAAGCGTGATGTTGTATGTTGTTGACTAGAAATATTTGCTCTGCTGTCAATGTCGGTTCGTCGTTCATGATAGAAAAAGGTAGGAGTATGGTGCGGTGCGATGGTGGTTTCGGTTTACTGGACTTGAGTTAGCGTTTAAGTGAATCAAACCTTGATAGCAATAAGCGCCCGTAATTACACACGGTCGTATTGCCAGTCGTAACTGCCGGTCGAACTGCCGGTCGTAACTGCCGGTCGTACTGCCAGTCGTAACTGCCGGTCAAACTGCCGGTCAAAACTGCCGGTCAAAACTGCCGGTCGTCACTGCCGATCGTCACTGCCGTCACATTCGCCGATCGTCACTGCCAGTCGTCACTGCCGTCACATTCGCCGGTTACCGTTCGACGTAACCGCCCAGCGGTCAAGCATTCGGTAGAAAATCATGTAATGATACGCACATTTTTTGGAAGACATGGCCCGATACATTTCACTATGCTACTAGCATCACTACTACCAATGCAGAAGGATAGGGCTACTATAGAGGGTAAGGCGCTAAGAATATGTACCGAGAGATGTCAGAAAAGAATTTAACACAGGACAGAAATCGGCTCACCGTGACAAATGATGCGAGACGTGAAGGGGAAAGTAAGAGAAGTTAACTAGAAACGATTCAGAGATTCCAAATTGGGTTATTACGCTGGCCGCGCAGACGAGAGGGCGCGCGCACTCGATTGCGCCCGCCCGAAAGACGAGGCCACTATGCGCGCAGTGAGGTGGCGGTTGAAGGTGGTGGGGTGAGGTGTCCGTTTCGGGCAGGACGCGAGACGGGCTGTGCACAGAGCTCCTGGATCGAAGGCAGTGACAGAAGAACTATGACCTGGGCAGGAGGGCAGGCATGATGATCTCGCGTAGCGGATTTGGGGGCGCTGAAGTAGAACATCGCCTCGCGCCCGTGGGTACTTCTCCCACGCGCAGAGCACCGGGCGCAGGCTGAGGAGATGCTACCTGCACGAGCTCGCGCAGGGGGATCCCGAGGCGCAGACAGAGGGTGCCGTCATGCGCGTTGCATTGTGTCGCCTGTGCGCGGTTTGCTGGGCGCAGGTGTACGCGCTCGGCAAATATGCGAGACACGAAAGCGCGGTGCCTGGTGGGATGTGCTGGGCCGGCCGCGTCACGTCGTCGTGATTGCGCGGGAGGCGACGGTGTCCGTGACGTCGATCACGGGCCGATGAGGCTCGACCCGATCAGCGAGCTCGAAAGCGGGATGGGGGAGGCCTGGAAGTTTGAGTGTAAGGGGAGAAAGATCGCAAACGGTCACAATACTTTCGATTGTCATGGGACCAACGCCCGCGGCTGCGGCTAGCTCGTGTCAGCTTTTCCAAATACAGCTATACGGTCCAAAAACGTTAGGGAGCACGGAAATCGAGAACCCCCTTTTTCGTCAATGTGCCCTAGTCTCTCCTAGACATACTACAACTGACTTGTACCTCGTCTGTAGTCTGTTGGTAAGCTCGCCCTTACTTCGGCAGGCTCAAAGTAAGCATGTCACGTGCGGGCCAATAATCACGTCGCGTCCTTGCTTCATCTTCTCGTTTCACCACTTGCAATGACATTCCATGCCTAAAATACTTACTTATAGGTGTATATACAATCCCTTACTGTACTGGCCACACATATATATCAATAAGAGAGCCAGGAAAGACAACAAGCTGAGACGATCGGAGTCGCTGCAACTTGCCGCGGCTGGTCATTTCCGGTGTATCACCCGCGACGATTCCGGCGCGCTTACCACAGGACTCAATGTGCCCGACACATGACTGAATGAAGACGTGTTTCGCTTGACTTAGTACGTCTCCTTCGCGTCTCCTCGACTCGGGCCAATATGCAGAATTTGAGCGAAGGTATCTATCTATCCGTCTCCTGCTACATTTTGTGACTTATGTGCTGCAGTTGCGTCTTCGACTAACCCACCTCCTCGGCGAAGAATGTTACGGAGATTAGACATGGAGGAACAGGGGCCACCCGCAGTCGAAAAGCCGACTTCTCCGATCGCTGAGCCTGTTCAAGCGTCGTCACCCTCAGCGGGAGTTCAAGGCGGGGCGACATCAACGTTGCCGGTCCCAGTTCCTGTTTTCGGGGAGCTCGCGTCTCAAACCTTTCCGTTAGCCTCAGACGCGCCTTCATCGCCAAATGCGGTTCCCAAGCCCACACAGCACAGTACGTACGGCCACACAAGGAAACGTTAGATTGCTAAAGCGTATTGGTACAGGAATAGCTGGCCCATCAAACAATGAGTGTTCATCTGACGTCGGGCTCGCCGCGATGATGGCCTACGCTCGGGATATTCACGCCCGACGGTCTCCGATGGACGAAAGCAGCTCTCTGGGGTTATGGGTCCCAACATCTTCAATGATAGAGCTTTTACCCGATTATGTAGATAACATGAACGGCATCAACCAAGGTACTTAACCATTTTCCCTCCAATTTTCGCAAGGCTCATTTAGTTTGTCTGTTTAGATAGGTATTCACAAAGCCGTGAAGAATGTGAAGTGAGTGTCGCCGCTGCCTATCTGGCCGAGTACGGCAACGAAGGACCCACTGGCATGAACGCTGGTATATTTGAGAGATATTGTCTCATGAGGGATGTCCAACAAGGAACCCTGCACGAGAAAATCCGGAATATTAAACTTCCCCTTGCCACACGCTCTATCGCTGGATATCTCGAAGATTCATCTGTCTCAACGGCGAAGAAGACTGTGCTTGCAGAGCTCTACATTTTGGCAAGAACGGCTGCCGTGCGGGCTGCTGCATATGCATGGGCGAGGGAGGAGCTATCGCGCGCCCAATGGGTTTACACCTGCCTCATTGATGAGATCAAAGAGATGTAATTAGGTTTTCAAGACTGATGACATGAATCTTACATGCCCAAAGACGCGTGATTCGCTGCGTCTCAATAAAATTGGGGCGCGCATGCTCGGGCCATCATGATTTTTTGCACCTTGATCCATCACCTCCGTGAACCCCAGGACTAGACTTTGGTCTGGTATAATTCGGATACGCACAAGCAGGTGAGTCCGAAATGACATCATATAACTAATAATCGCCAACTCTACCTTACAGCCTGAAGTACGCCGTTCCGCGATCATTGATGACCACTGCGAACTATGTAACCGCGTCGCCAAGCGTGTTCAATGGCACCGCATCGCAGTAGCGCGCGCGCCACCTACGTTAAGTCAAAGCGACTATGGGAGCGGAGGATCGCGATGAGGTCACACGACCATTACCCCATCTCTCCCCGACGACTCGAATGATTCGGAGCCCTTACAACAGGAGTTGACCGACTCTGAGCCCGGGAAGGGCGACACGGCGGTGGTTAAGCAGCTTGAGACGCCCGCGTCCTCGGTCCGCCGGGCGCCAGTAACATCGAAGCCCTCATGGCTGATAGGCACAGTTTGTATTATTGCAGTCCCAGAGATAGAAAGCATCGGTGTAAATAGCATATGTTATGGTAGCAGGACTTCATACCCTCGCTGTTGCTTGCATCTCAAAGCAAATCACCCACGTGGTTGAAGCCGCTCAGTCGCTTGAGCCGAGCCGATGCCGATTACTAATATGTGGCTCGTTGATGGCCTATGTAGAGCCGTTTATTTGGAAAAGCTGACACGAGCTAGCCGCAGCCGAGGCAAGCCAAGCTGTGACAGCACTACGAGGCTGCAAGGCTCCGAGAAAAAGCCGGTATGAACGATAATAAGAACGAGCCTTCCTTATATTAATAAACACTGGGACTGGTAAAAGCACGTGACAGTATATCGGTGGCGGCTCTTGAGGCGGGAGCAATTGACCTCCTCTCCTTCCCAACTCATGTCTCGTCGTGGACGACCACCTATACATACCACAGAGGCTTCAAAAAAGGCTGCAAGGCGTAAGACCAATCACAAGTACTACCAGAACCATGTGAAGCAAGTAATTTCTCCTCGTTTATTTCTGCTTCCCCTAATGTGCCAAGAAACTTAGGAGTGTCGGGAATGTCGGTCGACATTCGGGCAAGGCCATGCCAACTGAGTCTCTGAGTGCTGATAATTCGTGAGTATAGTCTGTTTAGCATACTTTTACAAAACTCATCAATCTATGTGTGAAGAGAAGGATTGCGCTATTGTAATGATGTTTGTCTGGAGCAACCCAACCATCTGAGCGCCGTGATGTCCTAGTATGTGCAAAAACTCTTGCCCCCAAATACCAACTAGTGCTAATTGTTTACGTGTCGCGTCACCTGCTGCTTCCTGCTCCAGTCGGTCTAGCTGTCCAATTGAGCGGCCGACTGATAGAAAGCATCGTTATGCCTCCCCCTCTGCCGCTTCAACATCGGCACATCTGATTTCGCAGGTGTATGTCGCGTAAGTGATGTGTGTTTCACATACACTCTGTTTTCTCACAAGCGTTCGTGTTTAGAAATGAGCCATTTTTTCCTGAAGACGGTGGGATCGACATCGGCACCGCCGGGAACGACCTATATGCGACGACCGGGCTTTCCGAAGAGCGATTGGCCGCTCGACCGAACATACTGGCACTACGGCTGGCAGTCAACGACTGGTACTTTGTGCAAAAAAATGAGGATATCGCGCAATATGTATGGCTTTCTTACTGCGAGCTTTCTGAGGCAGAGTTCACCGCACGAATGACAAATCTAGTTGATACCGGCGACACATTGGTCTCTTTGCTGCTGGGTGCCATTGCGGTGGATGGACTGGCATCAAGCATTGAAGTGGACGTTGTAGAACTGGTTAAGACGATACACCGTGCGGTATGCGAGCTGAGAACAAGGCTGGGATGGGTACGTGACGGGTTGGCTCAAGATTACCCGGAAATTCTTACACCACGGTAGTGATACAAAGTAATTGAACTTATACTTGGGTACAAAGGTTTAATTACCTCGGTAACTGCTCGATCCGGCCCATTCCAGGTTCCGCTTCTTCCACGATGCACCGCTCCGCGATACCAGCATCTGAACGCGGACGGCTGACGTGTCTCTCATACACATTGTGAATTTCTGAGACACCCACCACGCGAATAACCCAAGTGCGTCCACGAGTTGTCCTTGATGTACCTAGTCGCGGCCGCTCACAATACATCATGTTGTGTTTCATTTAAAATCCTAAAAACAATTCTGGGCCTGCTACTAATTTCAAGCCGAGCCTGCAAACCCGGAGTCGCTCCTCACGGTTTGGCTATACAAGCTGTGGCGCCGATGCTGTGACCTGGCTCATAACTTGGCCTAATCAAGAGACTTGGCACTGAGCCCGCATCATTTTTACTTAAGCCGCCGTAAGCTGCTCACGACTTTGAACCGGAACCACAACTTTGCTCGTGTACCTACACTGATAACCGCTCCCATGTCGCCAAAGATTGTTGATATCACCAAGACTTGCTGGGCCTGCAAGCGGGATCTCTTAACCCTGCGGTGCTGCAGCGCATGCTCTGTTGGTACCTATTGCGTGAGTGCCGGCCGGATATTTTTATTTGAGTCAAAAACCGATACTTCCCTAGGACGCCGTATGTCAGAAGATCGACTGGAAGCATCACAAAAGAATTTGTGGCTCGCTTTTTCAGAAGATGGGCGCAGACCAACAGGCAGGATTCGGTAATCTGGCGAAACAGGCGCTTCGACAAATCTTGCTTACGACGGACATATCACAAACTGTATGTGACCACGATCCTCTCTGAATAAATCCGTCGACATATAAATAACATTTTCCTAGCTTGGTTGTCTTGCTGCCCACGATATTAGCGACACATCTTCCCAGTTCTTGCATATCGTGCTCGTGATGGCATGGAAAACGCAAAGCCGCCACAGCGCGGTTTTCTCTATATTCAGCATTAACACATACCTAAAAGAAGAGCGAGGACGATTTCTGGGTACCGAGATTGCTAATGCTGCCACCTGGGATGAATGGCACAGCAAGATGCAACAACAAGCTCCTGTCAAGACGCCCGTGGAGGTTCAAATCGTAATTTTGCTGGATCGAGGGATATCAGGCTATCCCTTGCGTGCCTGTGATGCGGGCTTGAAACTTGATGCAACACAGGAATTGTCATTTCTACAGAGGCGCTGCTTTGACCCACATGCTCCTATGCGACATGCATGCCTGCGCCTAGAGTGGCAGGGCAGGAATTGCGACGGGGAGCAGTTGACCGGGTCGGAGGCAGACTGTTATATCAGGGGACTGCGACGGGGAATTATTCTGGATGATCTGAAGAATATTTTGGACGGGTACAGATTGCAGAAAGATATTTCGCATTGATAAATACAGGCATCCTATCATACTGGCATTTTTGTATACAAAGAGCATCTTCACTATCTCTCCCGCTCGACCAACGCGTAGAGGCATCATCGCAAGGTGGCCCATTCTCGGATGGTGAGCCAATAGCAGTTCGGGTGCCGCAGTATGTTCAAGCGTCAGCTGCCCGACAAGCATCGGCTGTGTTGTGTCGGAAATGGGCAGTGGCTGGTCATGTAGCGGCCGACGGGGGATAGGTAAAGCGCTAATTATACGTACCTAGACCCTCCTGCTTTCCCCCGCTTTCCCTCTCCATCAGATATATCCTCAATCCTACCAAGTCAGCGTTAAATCAAAACCAGCAAGAGTCAGGTTAGTCACCGGCAGTGATGTGGAAAGTGTGCGGCCTTTGGTGGGCTGCTTGGGCCCTGTCGGTTCGGCCTTTGCTCCGGTTCTAGCAGAAATCAACCGAACGGGTCCAAAGTTTAGTTTTCACTGGTTCGCGTTCAAACAAGGTTCGTATTGTGCTGGGCCGGGCTTCAAGCCCAGTGAGAAGTGTCCCGGGCGAGTACAGTCAGGGCCGGACGTGACCGGATCCGGATACCCACCGGTGATAAGTTTGGAAAACGAGACATAGGCCGAATACTTCCAGATGCTCCCCGCTCGAACCAGCCTGCTTCGGGTCTTCCAAGGAGAGCAGATGTCAACCATAGATAAGACCACTGCTTCTCTCATATCTCCAGACCTATCCGGATGCCCTTCTGCCATGGTCGGATTCCATTTAAATCCATATTTATTGCAGCTAAACAATATTCTACAAATATACGCAAAATCAAAGTCTACCCATGTGCTGACACGCGTACTCGTTAAAGAGGCGCTACCAACCTTCCTGTACTACTCGACCCTACTCACCTTCACGGTATAATGATATGGGTGCATGAAACACTATTAGAGGAGCCTAATTTATTATTCGAGTCAGTAAAAAAGACATTCTTAAGCTGGGTAAGACATACCTGCACTAGACCACGGTGTATGATCGCTCGACTCCGTGTCTAAGGTCTAACACGTCGAAACAGCGCGACTGTGTTCGTCTGAAAGAGCCTATGGGTGTTAAAACAGGTGGTTAGCATGAATAGAGAGCAGTTCAATTACTCTAACTTACTCAAGGGGCGCATATAGCCTATCATTTATCTCTGATGGGACGCCGGTATGAGTGAAAGATAATGGTCACGGTCCACGTATCAGTAAACACGACTTTCCACCCCCCTTGTTTGCCTTTGACAGAACAAAATGCCAAGAAGCGGTTAAACACAGCTGTTAATGGGAGTTGACGCGCGGTAGATGCTCAGACTTACCCAACATGTATCGAGACCTCCCGACCATCCTGTCATCACCCTCTTCTCCTGTTGGGACTTGCAACTGCGCGGTGGGGTGGGCATCGCGACGCTATCGGTGAGATCAATCGATGTCATCATCGCGTGTCGTCCCACACCTCGCGAGTCTCGATCGCAGCCCAGGCTAGCAGGTGCCGCACAGAAGGTAGTAGGCCCCACAGACATGACGGAGACACGGGGGGTGGACGAGAGAGCCGGTATTGCGGGAACGGAGGAGAATAGACAGCCAGGATGAGATGGTGGTGGTAAGAAAGAAGGAATCGTGTGAAGTGCGATTGGGGAACTGGGCAAGATTTATTGACGTATTATGTACCGATCTCTGGTTGATTGTCTTGCAGAACTGTCATGCCAAGATTTGTCAGAAGCAGAAGGTAGATGCTACACATGTCATCAGGGTGGTCAGGTGGCTCGGGGAGGATGATAAGCCTGTACGTCGCGTGCTGAAATGTATCGGAAGGGCTGGAGAAGTGCGGTCTGAACTAGCCGTCAGCAGCCGGGCTTCAGCATCACAACCACTGATAAATGTATCTCAGAGCGCCCGTGATGACGCGCCACAAATGACCCGACCGGGCAAGTTGGACGCTTAGGCGCCCATCGTAGCTTGGCTTGAGTCACGCGTTGGGTGGCGTGGGTTGTGAGCGCGATCCCAGCGGTGACCGAAAGACCGCTCGGTTGGCGCTGCATGTCATTATGATTAGCTACCAACAGACACCCGAGAACATTGAAAATGAGAAAATGAGAAAACGTAAGTGGTATTTTGAATCCATTCGCTGACTACTTTTTTTACTTATAGAAGCGCAAAATATTTGGCTTCCCGGTTACTCTCGCATGTGACGAGCTAACCGTGGCGAAATCTCAATCCCAAGCCCGGCCCGCACAAAACTACTATTCAGAACCGGACTGGAATGTTACACTGATCTTGAGATTATCTTGGAGCTCGTAACACCTTGCCATTGGGTGAAACGTTGTAAGCAAGGAATTACACTATGTATTCAGACTCTATATATTGGAACTATCTCAGTGCATATCACTTGGCTATCAGGAGCTGCCCAAATTCTTGTTCTTCGACGCAGTGGAGCGTGACGTCCTCCCCTTCTTCGTAACATCAAGTTTATCCTTCTTGTTGCCTGCCCCGGTTACCGGACCGCCGATGGCCTTCTTCTTGCGCGGTTCAACCTTTCGCTTCTTCGCGATTCCGCCGTTGTCCAAATCTGCAATCTGAGCGCCAGAGTCTGCTGCGAGAGCATCTGCCGCCGTCCGCTTCGTTCCTTGGGATCCTAGTCGGCCGGTCTCGTTTCGAGGCTGCCCTCTGGGAGGGCCAAATTTCATCACGGCAGCGCTCTCCTTGATCGCAGCGCCTCCTTCAGCAGCCTTCCGTTTGGAGCGCGTCTGTATCTCGCTTCGGCGGCGCTTCCCGTGACCCTCGCTCCTGCTCCCTGCACCATCGCCATTAAGCAAGTCAATGTCATCATCGCCGCGCCCCCTGGGTTCGATATCCACTTCATCGTCTTCATCTTCAGCAGATCCTTCTGAGGACCGGGAAGGACGAGCCTTCCTTTGTGAGCGTCCTTGCGGACGAGGGTGCCTTGGTTCGTGGGTTGCCTTCTGGGACCGATTACTTTTCTTTTTGAGCGATACGGCAGGGGCGACGTTGCCTTCCTTCTTATCGTACCAGGCTCGGAAGCAGAAAGCACGTGTGCCTTTCTCTTGGCGCTCAAACCAGAAGTCCAGCAACGTGCGAGCATCTGCGACAGATATTTTGGAGGGATCAACAACGATAAAATCCTTTGGAAGATAGCGCAGATTGATGAAAGCAGTGGGGTTCTCGATGATAACCTTCCAAGGCACGGATTTACCCCGGTTTCCGTTGGCAATTACTATAGAGGCAAAATTTTAGTAACTGAATTGTACCGCTGAAAAACTGCTCACAATAGCACTCAGTCATATATCGTCGAATTGTCGGCTCTAGCATAGCGTTCTCCAACTCGGCGATGGTAGGTAGAACTGGCCATCCTTCTTGGTCATTGCCAAGAGATATAACGGGCTTGGCTTTCACTTTGCTCGGATTTTCGATGTCGTTGGGGTATTCGTGCACCCCTGAAAAACATGGTCGGTGATAATTTTTTTGAAGGATTGGTGAGGCTCTTACCGAACGCACAGCCCGCGTACGCTCCCCAGCTGTCCAGAATATTATCCTCCCTCCAACTTGGGAACGAGCTGGGGAACGATGAGCCGCCTTCAATGTGCTCATTATAGCAATGGCTATAATCGCACTACAATGTAAGCAATTTTTCTTTTTTAAGCTTTGGGCATACGCACCTGCTCAGTTCAATCGAGCCATCCTCCGATTTACACGCCGCAAGGACGAAGACTCGCATGCCCGCTTGAGCAAACATACTTTCGGCGAATTCGCGAGTCCATTGGCTTGCCTTAGACTGAGCGTTTCTGATATATACCGATCTAAGTCTCTTTAGCACCGTGATTTCTGGTAAAAAAAACAAACCTTCTTTGAACGGCAATGGAGGGCTTCTCCGCTTTCCACTTTGCCGCCATTTCTTGGAAACTCTCCCTATCTTCTTCTGGTACCGCTGACCAGCGCTCTTGAAGCTCCTTAGACCTGGCAGCCAAGAAGTTAGCTCCGTTTGTTACCTTGGATACTTGACGTGCAGCTGCGTTGATCTCCTCCCTGTGCAGCTCTCCAAAGACTTGCTTCGCGGACCAGCTTCGGACTACGAATGCTTTTCCAGTTTTCTCCCTCTTTCCACTCCTGTTCTTCAGCCATGTTGAAATAGCCTGCACGCCAAAAAATAAGCAGTTGGTTCTCGAAGGCAGTTCCATACTAACTCGATGAAGGTCATGTTTGTTTACCGTAGGTGATAGGGTCTGCAGTTCTTTCCGAAGTGTCTTGCGAAGTTTTCGCCTCCCTTCACGATCTGCTGCGTTGAATACGGATACATGATTTTCCAATATAGCCAGCTGAGCGGTTGTAAAATGCACAGAGGGGGGTTGATCATCATCGGAGTCCGACATATCGAGCGCAGTTTAAGAGATGTCGAAAAATACCGAAGAGGAGCAGGCTTATTCAGTTCAAGTTGCAAACCGGTCGGGTTTGTCTTCGCGCTTTTGTGATAATTCCAGCCACGCCACCATTTACCGCCACAGCCCTCGGGTGTTTTCTTTTCACCTCTCCCACTCGCTTCCGAGTTCTCAGTCTTCTCTATAAACTTCTCTGGCAACTCAACTCATCCAGGAACTGTGCGGTAAATAAACTCAGGCTCCATCTCATTTGCTGACGGATACGGAGCAGCACAATCCTCATCATGTTCAACGACATAGACGAGTTGCAGACCGAATCTTTCAAAGGCGGTAAGTCAGAAGTTCCCTCTTGAATTGCCCATTCGTATCCTTACTTTTTCAATCACAGACAGTGCGGAGGCACAGTCTCAAAACGTACCTGCATGCCGCTCGAACGCCTCCCAGGAAAAGTGGGACAGGCTCGACGCATACCTCAATGGCCCATTATATGCTGGAGGCAAGCACTGGACGACATTCCCGATTCTAAAGCGGCTGCGTTCGCCTTCTAACTCCGACTGGGGTCCTATTACATCATTGGATCTAGGGTGGATGTGGGCTGTACCCGACGATGAAAAAGACGCCCTCCGCAACTTCATCGCACATTTGCGCGCATCGGCCGGCGGCGAAGGCCCGCATAACAGCATTCAGGGTGAATGCGGGGCACTCATCACTTATTTGGCGAGAGTGTTACCCTTTCTTTACCGCGCGTCAATAGATTCCAACCTGGGAGAGTTGGCCGAGCTCCTGGCCGTCCAGGGAGAGATAACGGAGCTCATACGAGTTTTGATGGAAACTGAGGACAAAGCTCGCAACAATCTCAATGAATCGCACCAAGAGGAGATTGTGCAATTGCGTATCTGCTTAGAATGAACTCTTGTAGTATCTTCGAGTATGCTGTCAAATGACATAGCAAAATATTCTGGAACCGGTTTGAAGCTTACAATTATTGATACAGTTTAGGACGGCCCGCTGGCACACCTCCTATGAAGCTCCCTCAATTTGAATTGCACTTCGAGCGAGCCAGAGCGAGGACGTCCGCGCATGTTCCAGGTGGCGCGTTTCCGGCAATGTCGTGGCCGGTCAGAATCGGCGCTGAGACTTCTTGGGCTTAGTGGTGTTACGAGTCTACCGCAAAACCCCTTAGACCCGCCGCCACCCATGAGCCCAAATCCCGATATGGCGGCCTGTTGGCGCTGGAGTAGCGCCAGCGTTGTCAATGGCCTTTACTTTTGACTCCCACTCTTCCCTTGCAGATGATAGGCGCTCCCTCTCCATCGCCCACTCTTCGCGGACGCACATGGGGGTTGCATGGGGGTGGGAGCGCGGACGTAGACTGGGCGCGGGCTATGAGGTAGGCTATGGCGTGGTCATCCGCTAGGAGAGGGTTACAACGCTCCTTCGGTTCGCGGCAACGCTATATGCATATATTGTTGCCTGATACGGTTAGTCCTAAGTCAGGTAATATAATTCGACATTACGAGCTTCCTATCGGCGGCTTTCTTGTTCTTTCCATCCACCATCTATAATGAACGGCTTACTTTACCTGCTCGACTCGGATGGTTGTACGTATTACGATCTGAGGACGGGAGAAGAAGTATGTCCCAGGCGTCGATTGAGTAGTATGTGGAACAATGGCTGCCATCTCGATCACGGTGCTAATTCGGCTCCCAGCACATCGCCAGAAAAGCAGCGTCGATCATGAAGAAATCTCGATCGACCACGACTACAGTGTTTCCGTTGCAGACTTTGGTAAGAGTGCTACATATGTATGAACGTGATGTTAATTCAACTGGTATGTTCTGCCTAGAAGATATTGGTAACCGGGTGGCACGTTGGGCAAAGGACCTCCCAGGCCCGAATGGCTTTATCTCCCACACACGGCCGCCATCACCAGCCCGCACGCGTTCGGTCAAGAAAGAGTGGAGTTCGAATAAACGTATTGATAACCACCTCCCAGGGAGCCCAAGTGGCTTTGTCTCCCACACACGCCCACCACCGCCATCCGAATCCGAGCACTCGCAACAGGTACAGAGACTTATCAATACTACCGGGACCGGGGGAGCACATCACACGCGTTTACCTAAGAAAGAGCGGAGATCGAATAAACAGAAGCCTTGCGAGCAGAGATTGCATCAGAACAATGCTAATCGCGGCGAAAAGAGAAGACGCGAAGTAAACTTGAAGGATCGCGAACACCATGTAGATTCTATTGCAAAGGTACGCGGTCGAACACTGCCAAGGCTTACTTTCCGCAGCTGAACATTTTATTCATCAAAGAGAGTTTGTATTCGTCGACGTCACCGCACCTCCGACTTCGACTGGTTCAGATTTTGGGGATATGACGATGTTTAGCTTGATACAAAAATTGCCTTATGACGACTGATTCATGTTTTGGGGATTGAGAAGTTGAGAACTATGACGATGTTTGGCTTGATAGGACCTACAAAAATTGCCTTATGTTAACTTGAGATGTTATTATGATCTGACTTGTGATTTGATCTGAAAATCTTAGCTGAGTCGGTCCTTAGGCTTTGGATTTGAAGTTTGGCTTACCTTCCTCCTCCAAGAAAGGATTGTTCACAGCGATGTCTGGGTGGCATGTCAGAGCGACAGAGTGATACAGTAGGGACATGCATGCATGGAGTGCGATTTACTGCGTGTTTTTTTATCTTAGTACATGAGATATCAGTAGATTGTAATCGTCGAGTCATTTCTTTGGATCGGCGACTATCGTCGACTTGCCTGCCTCCTCCAAATCGTTCGTAGCCGTGTCAAAGTCACGCATTGTCATGCATACTCCTAATCCACCCAGTCGATGTGCAATCATATTTTCGATCTGAAATGAGAGTTTCAGTCTGAAATTGAAACTTACTTAAGATTGTAATCCCTTGAACGTGAACTCACCGACTTACCTACGTCCTCAAAGGATGGTTTACAGAAATGACGGAGTTATGGATTGGCATGTACGCCCAGGATGAGCGAGTGCATATGTGCTCAAATGATCTGGATTGGCCTGATTTCAGTTCGAAATTCGAGGTCCAACTCAGGTCACACGACGCTGGTGCACCACATCTCCTGTTTTATCGATCAGCGTCCCACTAAGTTTGCAGTTCGCATTAGCCACATTGTCAATCAATCGCATTGTCAGTCCTATCCTAAAGCTTTGCAGAAGCGCAGATCAGAGATGGAGGCGCTTGAGCCGGGAGCAATTATCTTCTTCTCCTTCTCCACCCATGTCTCGTCGCGGACGACCACCTATGCATACCACACAGGCAGCTGCAAAGCGTCTGGTCAATCGCAGGTAATATCTGAACCATGCGTTGCAAGTATTTCTCATTTGTTTGTTTCTGCTTCACTAATTTGCCAACAAACAGGGGAGTCGGGAGTCTCGACCATTCGTCGGAGGCCATGTCGACTGAGCCTCCGAGCACTGGCAGTGCGTGGATACCGTTCCCTCGACATATTTTTAATCTTTCACTGATGTATATTTCAAGAAATGGATTGTGTTGTCGCACTGATGCTTCAAGTTCTAAGCAATTCAACCATTCGACTGTCGTGATGTGCTGGTATGGGCCAATTACGGCTCCCTGCCTGAAGCTGCTCAACTATTGCTGACTATTCGAGTGAGGCATCTCTTTTGTCCTGTATCCGTCAATATGGCTGACCGATTGAGCAGCCAGCCGATAGAAGGGATGGGTATGTTGTATTTTGCCGGTGCCCCTCTTGTAGGTAACGCATATTTCACGTATACTTTCGCCTCACAAGTGTCCATTTTCAGGAATCAGCCCATCATTCCCAAAGACAACGAGATCGATGTCAGTACTGTCAGTAATGATTTATTTGCGATGGCCACTCTGGTCGAGGAGCGGCTAGCTCCTCAACCGAACATGCTCTCACTACGTCTGGCCGTCAATGACTGGTACTTTGTGGACAAATGAAGATATTGCGCAGTATGTCTCGATTTCATATTGCGAGAATGTCTAATCTTGCCGATACCGGTGACACATTGGTGACTTTATTGCTGGGTTCCATCGCGGTGGATGGACTGGATTCAAGGATTGAACTGGATATTGTGGAGCTGGTGAAAATAATGCACCGTGTGGTGCGCAAGCTGAGAGCACGGCTGGGATGGTTTCGAAGCGGGTTGGTTTACGATTACCCGGAGATTCTTACGCCACGGTAGTGATAAAGTACCTTAGGCCCAGCTTGTGTAGCCCGAGATTTACCAGCACTTGAAGCGCCCGGCTGGCCGAGAGTCTGACTTTCTGGGCTGGTCAAGTACGGTTTGAATGTCGGACCGCGTTCAGACGTCTGCGCTCCGCCTCGAACACCGGTTCGGTTCTGGCCGGGAAGGAACCGAGCTAACGTTCAGCTATTGTCCGCATTCAAAACTTTTAACTAATAACGCAGGGGTGAACGGTTCGGCATGTTCGGTACCGGGTGTCCCTTTAAGGCTGGTCTTAGTAGTTGTAAACAATTTTCGGTCTTCAGCTTGTCGAAACATTCAATTTCTACTTGATACTATCGGATGGCAATATTTATATATATATAGGCAGTAAGAAAGCCCCGGCGCGCACTGAGCAGTGTTGATATGGATATATGACAGGGAACCATTGACCGCCAGAGAAGGCGGTTACGATCTAGAGCCAGGCGCCGGCAATATCTCTAGCTCGCCGAGAGCCGACTCCCGCGTCCAGCCGAGCGGCAAAGCGGCAGTGCGCCGCAATCAGAGCAGCCTCTGCCCCCTCAGCCTCTTAACATCTACCGTAGCCGTGCCTTGGCCGTGCCCTAAGTTAGTAGGTAATGACTGTTTGCTAAAGTCAGTGAAACGTCGACCGACTGACAACTTTCAGCCTAGAATTCAGATTGAACTCACTGTTCGTTGATATCTAATCGGTATGTGCATATTAGCGGTTATTTTGTGGCCATTCGTTCCTTCCTATATCAATAAGTCCCGACATTCATCTCGAGAAACCTTAGTCATTAAAACCACTCGAAATGATAGGATCCGCCCCTTCCTTGAGCTTCCTTACCAGTATTCATCGCGAGCAAGACGATTCACAAATATCTCTGATCCTAGATGAAACGTCATCGTTACGAGCCAAAGCCGCATGTTAAAGAAGTCAGATACATCAGGCGTGTGCGAAATGGACGATCTTTGGTGGTACGAGAATCTGTCGAGCCTTCGCAAAAGGCGATACCTCACAATACTCCATCTCGCACATCAAACCTCGGGACTCCGCACTCGATGCTCAAAGCGCCTAACCACCCGTATCATCATTCAGGCCCTCTCCCATCTTTGGACATCCCCCCCAAAAACAAGGTTAGCATGAAGCTTGTTGGCTCAAAACAACTGGCCAGGCTGATATTGATACCCTCAGTCGCAAAATGATTACCTTAGGGAGTTCTTGGAGCGCAGGGACTCTATTGTTGATATGATATTGAACCGCGAAGCTCCACCTGCCGATCTAACATGTACATCCTGTCATATCCGGCAAGCAACATGGAGGTGCTTAGAGTGTCATGGATGTCGGGATATGTGCACGGAGTGCATTCGCCACGCCCACACGAGTCATCCTTTCCACAGGGTCGAAGCTTGGGTTCATGACACGTATCAGCCCGCTTGGCTCGCCCAAGCGGGTGTGAAAGTGTACCTCGGTCACGGTGGTAGCCCTTGCCCTGATTGGATGCCGACTGTCGGAGATCAAGACAGCGAAGACGATGAATCTGAAGACGGGACTGTCAGCGATTGGGAGGGCTCCGACGTTCAGTCAGACGATAGTACATTCGGCGAAGCTCTCGGCGAACACGCTCAACCTGGCTCAGAGGAAGGGCTCCAAGAAGCATCGAACGCCGTTGAAACAGCCGAAGCCGAACATGGACCAGGCCAAAATGACATTGCAGCGGCGGCTTACGGAACCTTTCCTTCAGCAAAGAAAAAAGGATATGTCTTGTTCGTTGACCGAAATGGCATGCATCGACTACCGGTGCAGGCATGTACATGTAAACAAGATTGGCCTTTATCCTCCCAGCTGCTGGAAATGGGCTTCTTCCCAAGCTCATTTCATTCACCGAAAACGGTGTTTACCTTTAGCTTGCTCGATGAGATACGTCTGGACAGTTTGGAATGCAAGACGTCAATGACCCGCGCATTCAAAAAGATTGTTCGCAAGACATGTCCGTATTTCCCGCATACTGTTCCGGTGAGTCCCTATCAATTGTGTGCAAAAATCCAGGTTGCTCATCGAGTATAGAATCGCTTGAGAGAAATGACTCGGGTTAAGCGTGAATGGACCAACTGCCAGCAACGCATAAATCACGGATTTGGCCACGAAGGGCGCGCGCCGAAACCAGGCGAAATGGCATTCTTTTGTGCCGCTTGTCCTCAGCCGGATGTGAACCTACCACCGGAGTGGGACCAAGATCCTGAAAAGTACCGCTATATTTCGCTAATGAGTCTAAAACTTACTGGTTGTGCACTAGATGGAAGTACACGAGACACGAGACGTTAGATGGCAACTTCAGCGCTGAGCAATTGCTTCCAAAGAACCCTCGGGATGACGTTCGTCTCACAAATGGGGATGGTTTTTTCGTGAAAGAGAAGGCATATCAAGAGCATTTGAAAGTTGCGATTGAAATCAAACAGGTACTACTCTTTTCATCAGGGCTGCCTTCGCTCCAGACATGATTGTGATATTTGTGCTTCTTCTCAGGCGCGAACGTGCCATGACTACAATGCGATAGAACGCGCCAATTCCCTGCGTCCCCACCTACTCTACACTGGGATTGGAGCAGCTGCATGTGCTCGACACGGGTGTTTCGTTCCCCATTCCCTAGTTAACTTCACCAAAGGCGAAAAGTAAGTCAAACACGACGCTTAGCAAGATACTGACTCATGAAGACTCGCACCAGGCAAATGAACATAGACTTCTGCCTAAGCGAGTCTTTGAAATACAAAACCAAAGGTTTACCCTTCGCTGCTTTGTACTACGACATCATGTGTCAATACTGGCGCCACCTGCTGGAGCGGTTCGACAAGAATGACCACCTGACTCTCCCCGATGACATGCAGGTCAAGCGAGCAGTAGGCTTATTCCACGTACATGGCCACATAGATGAATGCTTTGCACGTTTTGCGCCAACCTACATACCTGGTGTCGGTATGGTTGCGGGGGAAATTTTGGAGTCACTCTGGGCAATAATCAACGGGACATCTGATAGCGCACGTTCTATGTCAACTCAATCGCGTCGTGAATATCTCGATGACCAGATCAATGACTGCAATTGGAAAAAAATTATTGGCATCGGTGAGCCGTTCCTTTCCCTCCTGCCGCCGTTCACTGACTGGGGCATTTCACGCACTATAGTCAAGGCGCTCTGCAAGAATATCATCAAAGCAACAGCCGGGTCGCAGGTTGCAGAAGCTGCATTCCAAGTTTTGAATCAGTCAGCTCGACCTGATCAAATCCAAGCATGGGAGTCGCTCGAGGCAGACGCCCAGCTTCGGCGGTGGGAAGATGAGTCCGCAATGGACATTTACAATATCAAAATGCCACGGGGTCCGTATTCGATTTGCAATTCTCTCAAACTTCTCATGAATTTCTTACAGGGCCCTCGAAAAATGACATTGAATTAAACTTACTGCAATCAGAAGAAAAACGGAGTGATTCGACGGGCCCCACTCAACTTTTGTCCTCCGGTTTAGCGATTGAAGAAGCTCAGTAAGTGATTTGCCCATTTGAAGGGTTATCGCTCAATTTATGATTAGAGCGACGTTATTGACCGTAATACGAAAGCTGGGATCACGGCCAACCACCAGGGAGCGAGTCCAAGTGCAAAAACAACGGCTGAAGCTGTTAGAGCGTCTCAATCGGTTCCACAATCAAGCCGGAAAATTTTGGCCGAACAACGCTAGCTATATCCAAGCGGTCGACCATGAACCGATTGGCACAGAGGACTGGCAGGACTGTGATGATGATTTGACGCTTTCGGATGAAGAGTCGCCGGATGATAATCCATTCATATCATCCTCGCTGCTGCAAGCGCCACATAGCGCTGAGCGACTGCCGTTGGCTCTTCCGTCAGCCATGGGCTTACAGCAATGTACCAAACTTGGATATGTGCACTTCGCACAAGTGGAAAAGTCTCTGCGGCTCGGCCAATTGAACGATGCTCTCCAGAACATCCGGCTAGGTATCAGCCAAAAGGCGGTTGTTTTTCGGCGAGGATTGAGGAACGTCAAAAGCAAAGTCAGGAAGACACGCTCCTGGCACCAGATTTCCCAAGTGGACAGCAATGTGCGCCACTTCGCGCGAGTATACTCCCGAGCTAGGTCAGCCATTGTGCGGCTGGGCGCAACAGAGGAAGAACTCGACAGATACCGAGTACTGTCAAGCGGGGACTTGAGTGTGTCAACAGCCAGAGTGGACCCCTCTGCTCGAGGCAACCGGGACAAGGGGCTGGCTTGGTTTTGGACCATGGACGTGGCCGGCGACAGCGATGCGGCGGAAGGAATGGCTGAGTGTGAGAGTCACTTTGAATCACCAAAATCGACAATGCTGACTTGGAAATCACAGTTTACCGCGTTCACTGGCTGAAGGCGAAATCTCGTATGAATCGATGGGAGGAGGAGAAGCGTCTCACACTATCCGAAATGATTTGGGTGCCTCTGTATTTTATCCACCAAGCGGAGCGATGGCGCTCAAGGTCCGCAAAAGATGACGAGGCTTCGAATTCGGGAAAGGCTTGCTATGCCCGGAAGATGGAGAGTATGTGGCGGCAGCTGCATGTCGATGCCGAGACACAATTTCGGGATGCTAGAACTGCGCTGAGGCTTGGAGGTGTAACATAACCCAGGGCGAGCATCATCACAATGCAGAAGTTGTGCATGATTGTAATGCTTTTGAATGAATGGAAATCCTCAATATATTTGTTCTTTAAACACAATGAGTGTGTTATGATGGCAGTAGTCTAGTAATCGTGACGGACGTCATCAAATAACGCTTGAGCAAATGTACAAGCATCGCGGATCGCTTTTTCGGCAACTCCACTTGCGATGTAATCTTCCCGTGCCGAATCACAGTAAGCTCTTGATTTCTCCGCCAGCACCGACGCCATCGCCTGCGTGGTAGGATATCTTAAACCGTCACTGAAGGGTCCGAACTCTACATCTCCCATAATGCGAGCGCTCTTATGAGCGGCTGTATGATCACCTGGAGCTGCAAGCGCAGCCCGCTTGGCTGGCGGTAAGTTAGCCGCGTAAAGCAAGGCTACACTTCGTTCATTATTTGATAAGGGTGGAACCGACGACGCTCCTGCCAGTGGGGGTTGAAATGACGAAGTTCCCGGGTCAGAGTATCGGCGTTTTCTTGGTATTAAGAGAGAGTGACAATCTACATATGTATTAGTGAGAACACATCCAGAGGCAAGGAGCCACAGAGCCGTACCGGTCATGTTCCGCATTTTTCCTGCAGAACCGGGGCAATCGAGGTGCTCGCTTGTAGACACAGTGAATTGTCCACGTGGCTTGCATGCGGCTGTTTTGTGCCGTGCGGTCTTCGTCCATTTTCGCCGGCTATGTGCATCATCGGATGCACTCTAGAGGAGCCGGCGAAACAAGACTGCGGCTTATCGGTCCTTCGAGGCCCTCCCGCAAGGATTGAAATTTTGAGGCGGCCACCTCTTTGTGCCAACCGGGAAGATTCTAATCACTCGTGCCCTACAGTACGCAAAGGTGAAAGCGCTATAAAATGATAAACCATACTGGTGGACCGGCTTTTCGCATCACTGAAGTCTGAGTGCCGATCTTTCAACGATTATGTAAGCAATACATAAACCGGCTCAAACTCTCACACTTGATGTAGGCACCTAGTACCAGTACACTTTGGATACTTTCGGGTATGACTGCCTTGCAGGCCCTCCTCAATTTCCACACCCGGGCTATCTGGAGAATCTTGCAAGATAGGCCGGATGGAGCCCACGTAGACAAACATATTGCAAGTCACTTTGTGAGTTCACGTATCTGTGCTTTCTTTGTCTGTGAAGTGACCCGTTGAGCAGCGACAGTCCTTCGCTCTTATTCTCCTCACCCATGGCAGGGGCGCAAAGATCCCCCGTCTCCTCCAAAGCGCAGTAATAGAGTTTCTGGAAGCGAGCAGATCTTTCCGTCCACCCAGTCTCGACCACATAAGCGGAGATGACCCACGTGTATTGAACAATCCATGGTCTGTCTTAGCAGGTACATATGATTTGACTTCGTTGATGCAACATTTCTAACTTATCCCACATTCTCTCAGGGATCCCGGAGCCAGCATGGGAGATAGAGGACGAGCAGCTGTTGCATTCAGAAGCCACGTCAGTCACCACTCATTCGCAGCGTCTGATACTCATCATTGATCAACTTCCACACAGTTTGCAACTCTACGAGAAATCGCGTCAAGTTGAGCTCCGTTATATCAAGTTATTAAGGACAAAGGGGAGGACATCCTACTCCCATGGTTCTCAGCCGAAGCCGAAGCAAGCACTGTGATTCACGTCGCTTATGTTTTACAACTCTCACGTCCTATCCTATGTTGTACATTATATTTATGCAAAACACCAGTCTTTCAGCCGTTTAGCGTATCCATCAACTGTCCGTAAGCACCGACTTCTGCCAGACGTTCGGCTTCAATCTTGGAAACCACAGTCTTAGCACCTTCTACTCGCGCCTTAGCTTCTGCAAGCCTCTGCAGCAACATTTCCTTGTTCTTTTTGTGGTCGTCATACTGGGATCAGTTTGCATTGCAGCAAGTCCACAAATTGGAAATGTTCTCGTACCGATCGTGCTGGAAAAGATGCTGAGCTCAAATCTTTCCACCAAATGTTATCCTTTGGTGGGGCCCCATCCGCCTGGTTTGCGAAGTAGCACTTCTGATATGCGTCGAGACAAGCAAATGTTTCTGCTAATGTTGCCATTCCAGAGATAACGAAATCTGGTTGTGGTGGTGGTGGCAACAAAGCGCCTTGTAGGCTTGCCACGCCCACCTTGGCAAAGTATTGGTCCTGCGCCGATCGTTAGCAGCTATGCACAAAATATCACGTCTGGAATCTGACCCATTCATATCGCCACCCGCGCCAAAATTTGGACTCGTATTGACTGTTTGGCTTTGGCTTGACCTGAAGAATATGATAGAGTCTATTCCGTAGAATCTGTTGGTCTAGTTCCATTATGATGGTGGTGTGGAAGTTTGCTTGCAGGAAGGCCGAAACGACTGGCAAAAGGAGGGAATTGCCGAGCACGTGATATAATCCGGCAGTTGCGCTCGTCCGACTTGGTGCTTGCATAGCTACACTTTATATTGCGGTACCGGGGCTATCATAGTAGGCGGGGGACACAAGGACCTCATTCCAGGCAAGGTATCTATGTACACTGCTTCAGTAATTCGCTGATAATTCGCCGCACTTATTCTATTTTTGCCACAAATTTGCATAGGATGATATCCACTGGGCTCCCAGCTCCGTTCGCCGAACGCTCTGACTCAGTCACTAGCCACTGTCCTTTGACCAAAGCATCCGGTTCGCCGAACCGAGCTCCCAGTTGATTACACGTCCCCCAAACTCGCTCGGTACTTGATACATTATGGGGCGGCACTTTGAAGTCAAACCTAAGTAGCGATAGCAAAACCGTGACCGGAACTTCTGGACGCGGTAAGCTATCTCATCAACAACTGTGCCACTCACTGCCATCTCAATGTCGCTTCGATCCAAACTTTGAAGCGTTAAGCCAACCTCTACTATCAAGGTCAATCCATTACATTATATTGCGATCTACACGCCTAACATCATCCATTATTTTAAGATCATGCATGCATCTCATGAATGCTTCGCCGAGGTCCCTACGGAGATACATCGCAACATTTTGACTTTTGGAGATACACAATCCCTGGTCCCTTGCACGGCAGTCTCAAAGCAATGGCGATCTGTTGCGTTATCCATGAGTCGCATGTGGTCCGACCATTGCTGGAGAATATGCCCAACCGAATCAACTCCCATAGAAATTCCGCGGTTCTGGCTCAGTTTATCTATTCCTCATCCTCTTGACCTCAATATCCAACTATCGGACATTCTCACCGTTGAAGATGATCACGATATTAATCGATGGTCTCAAATGGTGACCGAACAAGCCGACAGGATCTTCAGCGTTAAACTTACCGGGAGGATGGCTCAACTTATCTCATTTGCCACCCACTTTGGCGCCTTTCCAAACCTTCACGACCTCTCGATCCACACACTTCCTCGGGACAGGCGTGAAGATGGTGCCATGGTTGAAGCGAGATGCTTCCTACACGCTGCCAATTTGCGCTCGCTCACCGTACACCTTCCACTTTTTGATCTTGAATGGAGAGCGCGACGACAGCTACCTTTCATCATACCATTACCCTGGAACGCGGTAGCAGAGTGCTGCGTCACACTTCCTTCTGTCTCAGCGTTCCTACATGTGGTTTCGTGGGCTCCGGCTCTGAAAAAGCTCGCCGCCACCTTCAGATGTGATTTAGACAACAATCACTCAAATGTCGGTATCACGTCCCAACCCAACATATGCCACCTGTCAATTTCTTCTGTTGGCGATTGCCCAACAGTAGCCTTGCAATCGCTACGGCTTCCTGGACTCATCATTTTGAGTCTGGATGGCCATCATTGGAGTATCACAGACAGTTTCATGGTGGTCAGAAGCTGGCAGTGCAATGCCTTGCGCGAGCTCGAGCTTGAAGTGACATCTATTCCGGAGAATATTCATCAGCAGTTGCAGTATCTACCTTCAACACTGTCGAAGCTCACGATATCGGCCACTGAGCTAGACGAGGGAAACTCCAGGCTCATCTCGGCTCTCTCTAGTGACACAAATCTCCTTCCCAATCTCGCAGAGATTTCTCTGCACGAAGGGATTGCTATAGGTTTTCGCTTAGCCCAGCGCTTTGTTATTAGCCGGTTGGAGCGGTTGAAGTTTCTGGGACTTTTCGAGGCAACGCCCGGCTTTTGGCCAGTGAATAGTGATCATTGGATGAGGAGGATGAAGCGGGAAGGAGTTATGATATGTGTTATTAGGTATACAGTGCGGTAACTATGTTCTCATATTTGGTTGAAACTAGCCATTCACTAGAGAATACCCGCCTTGAAGTTCGTTGTCGGAGCCACGCCGAGCGGACCCTAAAACAGTGGCCCTTGCTGCAGATGTCAATATCTCACCTCCTGCCGAGCCGCCTCGCGCGGCGCCGCTTTCCCCGACCGGCATGGTCGGTTCATAATTAAAGTTGAACCGAGCTCGAACGGCTGCGCCACCTTCCGAGCATGAACTAGTAATCTTCGGCGCAAGGGCGGCCCGGCATGTTCGGTAGCGAATGCCCCCAAAACCAAATTTGGAGTTCGGCGCTGGCTCGGGTAGTTTAGCCACATCGGAACCGAGATGGCAATGACACTCGCTTGAACGCTTCGTAAAGATGAAAACACCTGCTTGTCATCTCCCGTATAAAATAATAGTGTATCCATTATCAATCAAATCTGTCAATATTCCCTAGCGCGGCACATTTTTTCTCATCTTCCATCTCAGCGTCTGGCGAGAGAGGGCCGAGAGAATGCCACCCCAGTCCAGCACGATAAAAAGCCATGAAGCCCGAACAGCTGTGAGATCCCACACCTTTCGTTGTTTCAACCCACACCATTTTCCCTCTCTCGCAAAACTCGAAATCTACGACATCCATCCATATCTCCAACCTCTCAAAATTGCTATTAATGATGTCGGGAAGCGCACCGAGCACCTCCGAAGTATTGCAGCACATGCGCCCCGAGCTGATCAGGGAAAGTGTAGGGACTTTGCAAAGAGTAAAGAGAGTTTGCCAGTGAGGACGTGATTTTGAATCAAAGAAGCGATGCCTAGGGGACACCTGGAACTCGTTGATCAGTGGCGCGAGGGCTATCAAAGAGATATGAGTTTACACAAAAATACAAGGTTTCCAGTCCCTGCGGAAAGAACTCCATCAACGTTCGCACATACTCGATGTTCCATCCAAATGGGGCGGTGGGAGGCGCCAGAAAGAAAAAGGTGTCCAAGTTCCACAGAAGTTTGACAATGTCGCAAAGCACTGTGGCAAAGCGGCTATGCTCGACAAGACTTGCCGGACAATGGTGGAGGGCCTTCACATGCCCGCGCAAATGTGCTGCACTTTGTATGGTCCGCAGAAATTTACGGCTATGCCTCAGAGCTTCTAAATCCACTCTGCGGTATAAAACATCGGTCGCAGGCTGCTGCCAGTCGCGGCAAGTCAATATTTGCGCAGTCACGTCGGCTGGGCGCGTCGATGACCAAGAGCTTATCATGCCCAATGTTTCAAAGGGAAGTTTGAAAATACCCTAAAAAGAAGGGTGAGTAATCTTGTCTCATAGTTGTCTGGCGCCACTGACAGATTTCATGGAGGTGGTGCGAATGGGATGGTGCATGTGCTTCGGACAGTTCATATCGGGCGGGTACTCACTTGAACGCGTCAAGTTCAGGGCTGGTTGAGAATCGTAATTTAGGGTCGGCTCTCATGCCCTTTCGGGACGAAGTTGGCTCGACATAGGACCTAGTAGATAAATGGTTAAAGGATCAGTTTTCGTGAAGCTAGCGGTTATAGATACAATAACACTGCTTACCCTGAGATGCCCATTGAGCCCCGTGAGCTGCCGAACTTGTGCGCTTCGAGGTAGATGGGCACGACTCTAAACGACTTCCAGGCTGCTTGAACGGGCCGTGTAGTGCTGCAACGGCTTTGCTCAGCTCGGCCGGCTCGCGACTTTTGAGCCATATTTGAACCGCGTTATGTAGCCAGCCGCGTCCTAGCCGGCTTTCAGGCAGCCGTCAAGAGCTGATGCTTAAGCCGGCTTGAGCCACGGCATATAGCCTAAAGCGGGAATTGCCATTCGTCTCATCTCCTTGTCCTACACGTGCACTCTGCTCAGCATTCCTCGATAAACCCAATCTCGCGCCCTCCAACCTCTCTCAGCACACTAGTCGCCGGAAACTACCTCAACCCACGCACTTCCGATCAACCAAAGCATGCACGGCGTGCAGTTGTGATGGGATCTTACCCGCCCCGCTCATGTTGCTGCTCGCGCTGAGCAGCATCAACACTTGTTACAGCCCACCTCACAGCCCCCACCTCCAAACCCAGGTGAGTTTATTCCGCAGCTATCTCAGCGCGCATCACAATATGTAGGGACCCCGCCTGGGACCCACGCCTGCGGTGTGCGTTAAGATCGCTGCACGCTCTTGATCGACGTGACGCGTGCTGACACAACGCACACCCTCTCCCAGCGAATGGCCACGCCATAGCCCACCTCATAGCCCGCGCCCAGTCTACGTCCGCGCTCCCACCCCCATGCAACCCCCATGTGCGTCCGCGAAGAGTGGGCGATGGAGAGGGAGCGCCTATCATCTGCAAGGGATGAGTGGGAGTCAAAAGTAAAGGCCATTGACAACGCTGGCGCTACTCCAGCGCCAACAGGGCGCCACATCGGGATTTGGGCTCATGGGTGGCGGCGGGTCTAAGGAGTTTTGCGGTGGACTCGTAACACCACTGAGCCCAAGAAGTCTCAGCGCCGATTCTGACCAGCCACGACATCGCCGGAAACGCACCACCTGGAACATGCGCGGACGTCCTCGCTCTGGCTCGCTCAAAGTGCAGACTATAGGAGCGGAGGATCGCGATGAGGTCACACGACCATTACCCCATCTCTCCCCGACGACTCGAATGATTCGGAGCCCTTACAACAGGAGTTGACCGACTATTGTTCACGGGTAGCACAATAGCTGGTAAGCTTTAGTGTTAACACACATGGAGTGAGTTATACAACTTAACTTTGGTCTTTCAAGATTACATCGATAAATGTATAGGAGATTTCCAAAAACAGTCAAGTTTTAAGAGTACATCTACGAGCTCCAGTTCCTCCTCCGGTTACAGGCTACTGTGTCTAGGTTAACAGGCTTTTATTCACGAGAAGGTAGAGTTTAGTCGAGTTTAGGACGACGACGTCATGTGTTACACGGCAAGAGATGAGCTAAAGACCGAGATAAGTTGAGATTTCGTATACACCTGTGAGAGGTCCACTGTATCTTGATCGACTAGAGTTGAGGTACACGAGAGTCACACCTGGTTTTATAGATCACCAAAAAAATCTCATACTAGATGTTCAGTTTTGTAAAACGATACTACTTTTATTGTTCTACATACATACGCGTTCTATACAACATACCGGTAAACACAGAGTTAAGATAGTTAAGAGGGAAAGAAAGAAAGAAAGAAAGAAAGAAGAGGGAGAAAAAGGAGTAAAAGGAAAAAAGGGAGAAGGCCTATGGGTCACGTTACCTTTTTCACAGACTCGACCTTTCAGGCCATCTTCTTTAGGCCCATTTTCGAGCCGCCTGACAAAGGGCGTGTAAGGTGGCCTGCCACCGACCGAAGACGTATAGTAATAACTTAACCTCGAACTTAATGACATGATTATGCTGGCATCCAAGTCCGGCTAAAGCACACTGGCTCCAGTGACTGTCCAAGTCTCCAAGTCTAGCTCATCACTGGACTCTGCTTGAAGCTTATCCAAGTTTTGATCCGAATTTTATCGTTAGATTCCCCCAAACCCGCTTTTATAACGCTTTTATACAGTGTTTCATTCAAGTCTCCCGTTTTAAAACGCCCTGTCAGTGTATTTTATCCGAGTCAAGTTCCAAGAGTCCTGTTTTCTACTTGGATTCCAGCATAATCATGTCATCGACAGTCCATCACACTGGTGGCAGTTTACACTTGAACGGGTTACTCTAAGTACCTTCAGGGATTTCTCTCAAGAGTCTTGAGAAGACAGAGAGACACCACACGTTTCCACCGGTACCACCATCTCTCAACCACTTTCGCTCACGACCGTACTGACTGTTTGTCCCGTTATGGGGACTCACCAGTCGGCAGGCGCAGTAGCCAGACTCGAACCAGACCCGGAGACGATCGGAGTTGGACGGCGGCCTGATGAGACGGCTTGAGACAGCGGCCTGTCAAGTGGCCTGATACATGGCCTGAAAGGTGGCCTAAAGAAGTTGGCCTGAAAGGTTAATTCTGTACAGGAGCACGTTACCCCCGTTTTGGCTCGCCGAAGTTGGTGCACCCACTAAACGAAACTATACGTTCGTTGTCGCTACCATACTTCAGGACGATGTTATTGTATACTGTAAATGTGGCTACGATAGATAGAGACCCTGACGTTATTATGTTTGACACGGACAGTCGGTACTCCCGAAGCTACAATGACCGCGGGCCGCCTGGCTCCTGCGCCCGCAGAGTTCGACGAATTGGTGGCGGCACGGGCCCGAGTCT
>KV417511.1:156232-323772 GCA_001630335.1 Athelia psychrophila | reverse complement strand
CAATGTAAAAGTAATCGTGCTGACGATGTGGGGCCCTAAGGGTAAGCGTGTATGATGCTAAGGGGCCCGGGGAGTCATAGATGTGTCTGTAAAGATCCGTTGATAGTGGACGACATGTGGAGTAGTCGTGGGTGAAGTAAACCCGTGATGGAATGGAATGTGATGGAATGGCGTGGAAGGATGTGGAACGATATGGAATCGGAAGGAATGAGTTGGCCATGTGATAGATAGATAGGGGCAACTCGTGACAGCTGGAGCTCGCTCTCCAGGAATACATTCCTCCGGCATCGCTCCGAATGATTGACCAGGAGTATAATTTTACAGCCAGCATGGACAAGCACACAGCCAACGTGAACAAATGGGTTGATGATGTTTCGTATGTACAGTCCAGCTCCTCTGCCCTATCGCTACTAACCATTCTGATTGACTTGCGATAGCTCATACGATAGAGTCGTCGTGTTCATCACGACACATGCGCACGACGAAACTGGAGACCTCTACGGAGGCCCAGGTTTCAGCTCCGACCCCTACGATGTAAGATGACATTACCCCACAGATGTAACCTCTAATGTGACATCAAAATTCAGGTACTCAACGGCTTGTTTCCGAAGTCCCTCCGCCGAGCTTTCAAGGACAGGAGTGTTTACTTGAACTTTCTGGTCTGCGGCGGGTTTGCGGAAACCCCCTCCTCCAGAATGGCGCTTTTCAAAGCCGCTCGGCAGTATGTATGCCTTCATTTTTGTTGTAGCTGTCGTTGATCTGACCTCAAATGCCAGGTTGCATGCCCACGAGGCAATTGCTTTTTCGTCTCCGGGCCTAATACCTTCTCTCACCAATGGGTTTTGGCTCGATTTTGCCTTTCGCGTCATGATCGAAGGCGCGTCTTTGGGGCATGCTCTTCCTTACATGCTTTCCGCGACCAGCACGTCGCAATTTGTCCGACATACCAACCTCCTATATGTGAAGATCCCGGACTCCAACACCGAGCCGGTCGTTTGCTCTGAGTATGTCTGGACGCACCCCAGATTCCGGCCATTCGGACGACGGCTCCCTGCCAACTGTTCTCAATGTGGATGCATCAACAGCTATGGAAGCCCGATCAGGCTTACCCCCAAGTCCGGAAGCCGATACATATTTGTTTGCCAGGGTCTCACTATCGAAGGCAATCGATGTGATCACGAATTGTCTGTTCAGCCCATGGACGGGTTCAAGGCATTTGGCAATCCGCAGGATGGGGCTAGATGGATGGTTAAGACAGACCGAAGTGTTATTCTGGAGCTTGGGCGTGATACGGCTTCGTCATGAGCTGCGCCCCCTGTGCGGTTATCAGCTGTCTCGTAGCATGGAGCAACCTTCTCGTGAGCTGTCACAGATCTCTTCGAGATGTGTTCTGTCCACAAGAACCTGGAATGTTGTTGTTCAGCTAGAAACCTTTCCCGCCGTCCCATGCCGAGTTGGGCTCTCAGACTCTCGGCCTTGGGCTTCCTCATCGTGCACTAGTTCGGAAAAGGAAATGTGGCAGCTTGCTTTTGTCCTCATTTTTAGACTTGATTACTTTCGTAGAATGCTATTGTTGATTCCAACTTGCTCTAATTGTTTTCGATACGAACACTTTGCTGTTGCTGCAGGACACAATCTGGAGATTTTACGATCATCGGCGCCCGTAGTTTGCCGGCAATAACGATCCTACCGGACCTCGCCCTTCTTGCCCGTATCTGAGCTTCGTTCAAGTAGAGACAACGGTGTTAGCTGAAGCACTCAAACTGGTCAAAGTGTTCGGTCCTGTGAACATACTCAAGGGTTTAGTTGTATTAGACCTTCGATGTCGGACTTATCATCCGCCGTTGAAAGGTTTAGGTTCCTCTGGTCAATTCCATTAGAGGCTTGATCTATTAGTTTCATTCTCGATACCAGGACGTACTCCCTGTTGGTCACCCCGGTCAGTATTTGTAGCTTTCGCCTTTTTCTCTACGTAACTACTGGTGGCCGGGCATGATCAAATTTGTCAACGATTATGTGGATCAGCTGCGATTATCTGTAACCGTAGTATGCAATATCGTGGCAAACCTTCACGTGTTTCTCAAACCCATTGGTGTTAGCAGTATCCCTTGGAAGAAAGTAGCCAGTGACTTTATCGTTACATTGCCTGATTTCTGCAGGGTTTGATTCAGTTCTCGGACCGCTCGGGATATGGGAACCGTACAGCTCCATTTCTTACCCTGTAACGAAACGTGCGACGCCGCACACGCAGTTCTTAATGGAGCTCTACTTGAGATTTTTTTTGAGGGTTCTTCACTGTGCATGCCATACAATATATGACTCTTGTGAGCGATTGACCACATACTTCCCCTCCACGAATTTATCACGTGAAATGTACAAAGGAATCTTGTGCTCAAACCGTGACTCCACATTTCGGCATGTCACCTCCTAGGCGATGGTTTGTCTGAACGATGGAACGCCGAGGTTTAACAGTTCGTTCGCATGTTCTGTGATCTACTGTCTAAGACGATTAGGGTGGACCTGTTACCAGTGGCCGATTCGCTTTCAACTCCAGAATCCACTCAGCTACCGGGACAAGCCCCTTCTTGAGTGAACTATGGCTACGATCCAGCTTGTGCAGGTCGCTCTCACTGCTATCACTAGCATTCCGCGAATCCGGCAGGCGGCTTGTGCTAGTGATCTCAGGCCAGGTAATACGCCCAATTTGTGCTCAATTTGTGACTCGGCACGGATGAAATACTTGTACGACAAGAATGTCCGGTATTTTCCTGTTTACGAGGTGGGCGACAAAGTCTGGTTTAGTGCCATTGCATATCACGTCTTCAGGGCCGTAGTAGAAAACTTGCAGCAAAGTAGCTTGGTCCATACCGCATCCTCCTGAAGGTTGTAGAACTTTACTACGAATTAGATTTACCATTTTCGATGCAAATTCAGCCCATCTTCTACGTCCAGTTACTTCAGCCACATGCGTGATTTCATTCTAGTTGTTCGGATTCAGCCTGGTCCGCAACCTGTCGTCATAGACGGCGAAGAAGAATTCTACAGTCGTCTTGGCCATTCTAGTGTCCCGTCTTTAGTGCCGGCGTTTCAATATTCTCTTCAACTGGAAAGGTTTCTGTCTCTCTGAGAATACTTGGCATCCAGCTTGATTATTCTAGAGCTATTCTCTGGAACTCATCGATGCCTTTTACTCTGCTCATCCTATATCTTTGGCGGGGCTTAGCATACTCCTCGGGATGATTATTTTCCCTGTACTGGGGGGGGTAATGTCACGAGTTGCCCCTATCTACCTGTCATACGGCCAACACATTCCATCCGATTCCATATCGTTCCACATCCTTCCACATCATTCCATCGCATTCTATTCTATCACGGACTTACTTCACCCACGACACGTGCCGACGTTGCTCCGCGTTCATCAGCACAACCTTCACGCGTCGCATGTCTATCCACGCGTCGTCCACTATCAACGGATCTTTACATACGCATCTATGACTCCCCGGGCCCCTTATTGTCATATACGCTTACCCTTAGGGCCCCGGATCATCAGTACGATTAGATTACAGTTAGTACAAGTAGACAGCGACTTAGACCTTGAGACCTTAGCTTATCCTCTTTGTCTCAAGGTACAGTCTCACTTACTATACCTTTAATATCATCTAACCTTTGTCTCAAGTGACTTGTATTCGCTCTCAACCACAAGGGTTGATACCTCACTACACCGCTATCCAAGCAACCCCACTATAAGGCCCATCTGGGAACGACTACGAATACACGTCGTAACACTGCCGTTCCTGTGTCATACTGTAACGGTTCTAGACATGTGTTTCTGCAAAGTGTAATGAGTATATGCATGCTAAATATGTCTACGACGGAACAATTAAGTCATGCAACAATGTGGGGCATTCTGGACAAACAATAATGGTGTGTGTCGGATGGCTTGATCCAAATGGCCTGAGGGAACAGGTCGAAATTGCCGATCACTCTCTTCATATGATCGCTCTCTTCATACATATCCAGCCCTGACACATTGTCGATATATTCATGACTGCCTACCTGACAGGCTGTTAATCCCATTGACGAATGGTGAGAGCTATAAGAATCTAGGTGGCGGGGGGCAGTGTCCCATCCCGTTTGGGATTTAGTCCACATTGTGTCATGTGAGTGATGATAAATATGATCGGTCCAATTGCTTGGCATAGCAACGGCACCTCCATCTTAGCAATTGATGCAATATGTCGCCTTTCTTCCCCCCTCCTTTCTACCACCCAAAGCAATGCCAAAACGAAAGAGGTCCCGCAATGCTTCCCATTCCGCACTGGCTGCTACACATACCTGCGCTACACTCTCTGAGTTCATGAACCAATTGGTATCCGATACTCTTCTCGCCCATACACCATGCAGCCTGAAAAGCAAGTCATATTCACATCGATCGATGGTCACAACTAGGTGCACATATATCAAATTGAACGCACAGTGACTAATGGAAAGCTAGGACGAAACTAGGTTGTAGCTACGACGAGTCTGTCGCCGCAGCTGCAGTGATCACTCCGGCTCAGCCAGAGTGGGTTCGTGGTTCAGAGTTTCAACATGCTGCATTGACTTTAGCTTTAGCTATTACCACTGGCTGTAAGTATCACTTCTTAAGATCTACTGAGAGGATAATGTGCTGATGGTCCCATCAGTGACTGCTAAATTTGACATTGACCAGCTCAGTGACAAAGTCAAGAATTCCCGTGTCGGAGCTGGTGAGGCGGCCACGGCGTCCAACGGCAACCTGGCTAAATTCTTCCCACAAACCGCACTTGGTGTAATTGAGTACCCTTCAACAGTGGTGGATGAGCATGGCAGGATCATTGTTTGGTATTTGCCTGACATACTCGCACCATTTCGAGTGGTATGTTGAGAAGTTGCTCTGCATTCACCCTGCCTAACTGTTATGTAGGGCACTTTCAACAATGCAGTCAGGCCTTTGAGGGATCCCCTGAGCTCTAGCATGTGGGACCTGTCCACCAGTGGGAGATGTTGCGCCTGGAGGGTTGATAACTTTCGCCCCCCGGCGGATGGCGGCAAGTTTGGATCTGGATGCCTCAACTTTAGCCCCGGATGGTTCCAACAGGGCCACAAGGTTCATTTGCTTGAATATTTTGGTTCAACAAAGCTGAACCTCCCGTTCATCGGAGGATTATTGATGACCTTCATGTATCTCAAGATATGCATAAAAAGGGTGTTCCATTATTCATATCGGAGACTAGTCCGTTGGAGCTCCTGGTCAATGTTGTTACCTCGGTTATCAATCATCAATTATATTCAGCGGGCCTGCAGGCTGTAAATGCAGTACGTACCCTCCACCCTGCCACACCCTGGGCATCTGTGTGGTCGGGAGTTGCCCTCATCGTGAACAGGGAAACTCCATACCACTGGGATACTGGAGGTTTGGTTTCCATGTATGACCTTTTGGTGTCTGCTGGAACACATCAGACATGTCATATTGATATTCAGGAGCTTGGGGCAGCATTTGTTTACTTACCGGGGACGATGTTAGCCATGTCTGGCAAAGCATTAAACCACGGGGTCAAGTCATGGGGTGGTGGAGAGAGAATTTGTGCAGCCCACTTTATGAAAGACGGAGTGCACAATCGTGTAGGTCAGCCCCGACCAGCTTGGCCTATCCTCGACGATTACCTGTCATAATTTCTTTTTTCAGGCTCCTGGCCTTCAATGTATATTACGTGACATCTGATATGGTAAGCTGATGTGAGCTTGTACTGTAGCCCGGTGTGAGCTAATTTGATAAACCAATGTGAGCTGATACGGTAACCCAATGTAAGCTACTACAGTAACCTGATGTGAGCTGCTACGGTAACCCAATGTGAGCTGGTACGGTAACCCAATGTGAGCTGGTACGGTATCCCAATGTGAGCTGATACAGCACCCCGGTCTGAGCCAATACGGTAACCCGGTGTGAGCTGATTACATATCACTTGTGGCTCAGCATAAAACATCATAATACCCCCTGTTTTGGATGTTCCTGATCCAATCTCTCCCGCAGGTAACATTTCCTTCTCTGCCTCACTCATCCAGCCTGTATTCCAATGAGGAAATTGAGGGGCGGTCACATTGTGTTAGCTGCAGTCCCCAGTGCACAAAAAAAGACCACCATTGTTTCCTTCAAGAAAGTAACTCGATCAGGAAGAAAGCCCACATTTCGCTTGCAAAAAGTTCCTGCCTCAGATCAGCATCCCACACCCACTCCGCCCCCCTCTCAGCCAGCAGGTGTACCACTTGATGATGACTTCTTCAGGCAATACCATGATGAAATAGAGGAATCAAAAGATGATTTGATACAAGCCTTCTGGGATGATGAAGATGTCCAGCTTCCCCGGCGTGCCACGGTGAGCAAATGCATCCGATTAGAATTGTCCTCTGATGGGGGCTTAACATTGGTTCAGACTACCCATGATCATCTTCTGGAGTGGAAGCAGACCTACTGAGACATCTACATGCCGGTATACCTTGAACAGGCTGGCCGTCGAAACACCAAATGCTCAGGATCTCAATGCAAAGGCACAGGAGATGCCACCATCCGGTGTATTGACTGTTTTGGTTGATTCTCTTTTTGCCAGGAATGCATGCTGGAAAGACATCAAAATTTGCCTTGCCACCGACTAGAGAAATGGAATGGTGCCTGCTTCACTCAGACAACATTGTTGGCAGAAGGTTACCTTTTACATCTCGTGCATGGTGGCCAGGCTTGTCCAAATGCTGAGAGTATCAAGGAGGTTGATTCTGGAGAAGAAGAGGAATTGAAATACTCCAAGGCAGTGACTCTTGCGGCAGTGAGCGGCTTCTTCAAGCACAAGGTGGCTTGGTGTGGCTGTCTGGTAGAGGGAAGGAGGCTGTCTTCAGCTATGCAGCTATTCAGGGAGGGATTGTTCCCTGCCACCCAAACGAAGCCTGAAACGGCTTTCACGTTTGACCTCCTGGAATACTTTTGGGTTGATATGATGGAGTGCAAGACTGCGAACCAGTCATTCATTAGAAAGTTGGGACGTATCACAAATCCAGATTTTCCCGAGGACAGCCCGGTACGAAGCCACACTCTTCGCATCTTTACAACATTGACACCCTCACAGCAACTGTACCACCAGCTTATGTACTGCAGCAGATCATACAGGGACCTGGTGACCAGAGTAACCTTTGGTTATGGCCACAACTTAGCCAAGGAGCCCGGTGTTGGTAGCTTAGCTTTGTTCTGTCCTGCATGCCCTCAGCCAGGCTTCAATCTGCCAAACAATTGGGAGGATGATCCAGCACAGTAAGTGTCTCTTCATGAAGCTATTTAGTGTCCAGGCTGGCCATTGCGAAGACTGCAGCGCAGGAGCCGGTAGGGCTGCAGTGACAAAACCAGTGCAGCTCCGGCGACAGATTCGGTGCGGCTGCGGCGACAGCCTTGGTGTGGCCGCTGTGATAGCTTCAATGTGGCTGCGGCGCTAGCCGAGCGGTGGCTGCGTCGAGAATATTGTATTGGCGCTGTCAATGTTCAACGATGGCCGATGCTGATAGGGCTGGGATGGCTGTACTGTTCTACCTCAATGGCTACCAACTGACTACAATCCCAGATATGCTTACAAGAGGCAGATCATGAATGATGGCAATTTCAAGGCCCAAAATTCTCACTCGGCTCGGCCTGACAAGGATGTCTGAATGAATGACGGCGAAGGCTACATGGTAGCAGAATAACCCTACCAGGAATACCTTTCAAAGGTCCCAAGCAGAAAGGAGGTCAGTATATATTATCATGCTTTCATCCTCGTGGCCTCCCTTCCTGTATCTTGGAGCTCATTTTTGACATAGAAATCCACCTGCAGAAATCACAAGGCTCAGAACTCAGCTGAGAGAAACCCTAGAAATCTCAGGGCATCTGGGATCGCTGCCTGTGCATGTGCTTGCTATGGCTGTTTTGTACCCAACTCCGTAGTCAATTTCCAGGTAGGAGAACAGTGAGCAACCTTCATTTTAAGTCATTTTTCAATTGCTGATATCAGTCTCCTCGAAGACAGAGGAATGTTGATTATTCAAAAATGCGTGCCCTGTCATATAGGACCCAGGGACTTCCTGGTGCATTGGATATATACGACATTAACTGCCAATATTGCAAGAACTTCTGGGACCGTGTCGAGAAGCGGCCTGCAGAGCTTGGTTTGCCTGACAACATCAATCCAGATACCTTAATATTCGCTGTGGGCTCCTTTCATCTGTCAGCCCATGTGCCTGAATGCTTCGCACAGTACAGCCTACATTTCGTCAAAGAAATAGGCAACATTGATGGCGAAATTCTGGAGACTCTATGGGCAGCATTCAACAACATATCTCCCATGTGCCGTCCTATGACCGGGTCTCAAAGGAGAGAGATTTACGATGCTTTTATGAGAGATTCCAACTGGAAGAAGATGGTCAACATTGGTATGTCCACCTCTTTCAATTGTCCTTTATAATTAACGGATACCCTTACCTCTATGCAGTCCAAACACTGATTAAGAAATTTAAAAGGGCCCAAAAAGCCCTGGAGGAGACTGGGGAAGCATTTGAAAGGTTGAACGAGGGACTTGATGACATGCTTACTGCTAAGCGGGAGAAGGCGGAGAAGAAAGCCATGGACAAGAGGGGGAAACATTTGAAGTACTATGATGTTGCCCACGTGAAATGTGAGTGGTCAGTCATCTGGGATTCTTCATTTGACTCATGTGATTGTTATGATCAATAGCGGCAATGATGGGCGAGATCCAGATGCAATTGCTGGATGGACCTAGAACAAAAAACCTGGGAGAGGGTAGTGTGCTATGGCTGGCATCCACAATCACCATTGAAGCAGAACAGTAAGCTTGCAATTCAGCCATCCTGCTCATCATTCAGACCTGAATCAACTCTTTTTGGCAGAGACAAACTTGGAACTGACATAAGGTGGCTCTTGGGTGTTCATGCCACTATTCCAATGAAGACTGCCTTTGCTCATAGGGAGTCTAGGCTGAGAGGCAAACTTGGGAGATTTCAAAAGGAGTCTTTAAGAATGCTTGGGGTGGATGATGAACATAAAGTGGTGTTGAGGTTGGCTGAAGAGGATTTGGCCAAAACTAATCTTGATCTGGATGAGGAGGGGTGGGGACAGCTTGTTGATGTTGAGCTGGCCCCTGATGAGGAAGGCACAGGAGACTTTCTTGATGACGATGAGGACCCAGACGAAGAAGACCTCCTTGATGATGAGGTTAGGCCTGATAGGTCTGTGCTGCTAATGCCCTCCACTATCTCGCCTCTGGTGGTTGCACAGTTGAACATATCCCATCTGGTGGCGGCGGAGCTGGAATTGCGGAAGGGTCAAACCAATGATAGCCTGGATGGTTTAATGCTGGCCCTCTGTACTCAAGGGCTACTCTTGCGGACAACGGTCAGAAATGCCGAGGGCACAAAGACAAAGACTAGGGCTTTCAACGAGGTGGCGAAGATCCGAAGAGAGGTTGAGGCGAATGTTCGGTCATACAGGCGTGCTTGGAAAGCAATTCTTGCTCTGTCTACCGACCCAGAACTCCCAAAGAAGTACAGGCCTATTGGCAAAGGAGATCTCAAGACAGCAGATGTCACGGATGAAAGACGCCTAGGCCAAAGTACAGACAACTTGGCATGGTTTTGGAACCTTGGAGCTGATAAGGCAGGAAAGCATGAGTGGACTGAGGAATGTGAGTTTTCTGGTTTCTTTGGAAGGGCTGAGCCACTTCTAACACTTAGGTGGCCAGTTTACAGAGTCAGCTGGCTAAGAGCCAAAGCTCGAACATGTAGATGGTTGGAGGAAGAGGTCATTGTGGCTCACAAGATGCTCTTTGTGATTCTGTTTCATGCCCGAGAAGCACAGGTGTGGAAAAAAAGGGGAATAGCAAGTGGCACTTTGGAGGGGAAGAGGGCATTTGCCCATAGAATGATGCTGGTGGCAGAAAGACGAGCTGATGATGCCCACAAGGGATTTGCGGGGAAAGTGGTTGATACAAATTGGTAGACAAGTGCACTTGGAATAGCTATTGTGTATGCATTGTTGTAGCCTGTGTGTGGCTAACGGGGGTGGCTGAGCTGTGTTTCTCATCTGAGCTGACATGTGAGTATCAATGATGAATAGCTATCTTGAGTCTATCGTTTCAGCCTGTGCGAAGTGAGGATGGCTGGCTGAGATGAGTTGTATCGCAAAGCTGATTCTGTGATTCTGCACATACTACTATGGTGTACTAGCTGTGTACTACCTGCTGCTCCATCATCAGGCTACACTGCATCATCGAGACTAGCATACACACAAGGGAGGGATTGTAGCAACCTGGAATATGACTCATGTGCACTTCCAAGTCCGCTGGAAATGAAAATTAAGTCTACCTGCCAGCTAGACAGCATTATGGGTCTTGGGATGGCTCCATAGTTATTGGTAATCTTGCATAGCTAGGGCATAAACTCTAAAATACCTACTGCTCCTGCCAGGCGGTCACATGTCCTAAAAAAAGGATTTGCCACAGGAACTATCAACTATTTCTGTGCCTGTAGTTTTGCAATATACTCAATGATTAGCTATGACCAGGTTAACAAATATGGTAAAAAATTTCTCCAGAGTGGTAACAGTGTGGGATTCCGATAGTGTATACATCCATCATACAATGGCTTAGTCATATACACATTACAACTGTTAGCAGCACTCCGATGGCTCGTACGGGGCGGGGTTTCCAGCTATGTGATTCAGTCGCTGATAGCTATTGTGAAAAGCTCTCCAGGGTAGCTATATTGTGCTTTCGTGCATAGCCCATTTGACTGTGCGGGGTGAGCCACACTGGTTAATCAATAATAGCTATCGCGAGGGGCTAGCAGATCCAAAAGAAATCTCAAACATGACTATATTGTACTTACACAAATAGCCCATCTGAGGGTGTGGTGAACAGCTATGCTAAGAGTTCATAGGAGAAACTCTCCTCTTTAGGCAACCACGACAACCGGCACCGGGACCCCGGAATCACTGGCAACAAAGGTCAAGGAGAGGACCTATTCATACACACTGCTACACAACTCTCTATCTAAGCTACCCAGTCGATAACCTTGGTATCACTCTCCAAGAAAAATGGACTCAAACGGCAAAACTGTGATGAAACCGCGAGGCGGTACTGGTAGGACCTCGGAATCGGAGAATGCCAGCGCACGAGCACTCCGATCGAGAAATCCTTCTGCGAAGAAAACAGAAAGAGAGATATTGCTGGACACCATCCAGACACCAGACGAGGCGATCACGAAACTGGTATCCCTGGAGTACATGATGGAAGACACAGTGTTGTCACCGGAGAAATTGGTGTTGATGGTGGAACAGACTGTGCTAGCGGCAACATCGAAGAATGTGATGGACACGCCAATAGTGCTGAAGGCACTGTCGCTGTTGATTGGCGCGACGGGCATAGACGATATGACGAAAATGGTCGCAAGTGGAGTGATAGACATGATCACAGGCGAGGAGGTCGCACAGGCTATGGCGCACGCAGTAATTGACCAGATGTGGGAGCCCATGGAAGAGCTCAAGAAGCTTAGGGACGACCTCGTGGAGTGGAACAACGTTGGTGGGACTGTAGGAGGCCTCGAGGGCTTCAAGGCGGACCTGAAATCCGAAATGCGAGTCGAGATAGCGAGAATGGCGGCAGATTCTGCCACAGAAATGCGCAAAGCGGGTGTGCTAATGGAGCAGGCCAGGGCAGAGATAGCTGTGATGACAGCAGAACTGAAAGGGCTGAAGGCCGCGATGATGGCTCCAGCGAGCATAGTGAATGAAGAGGTGGCGATTCAGGAAGGGCAGATGAACCCGGTGCTCTGGCACACTCGGCGGACGGTGCAACAGGTACAGGCTGCAACAGGTGACGCAGAGCAGCAACAAGCACAGGAGCAGGGGAGGCCCAATGCTTGGGAGGAGAAGGCGAAAGCAGGTCGGACTTTGAACCAGAAGCAGGCAATTGAGTGAGCGGCGGAAGCAGCAAGCAAAGTAATGTTGTTGGCGGCTGAGGGCGGGTCTCACGGACTCGAAAAGCTCTCGCCAGAAGTGTTGATTCAAAAGGCAGAGGCGGCCATCGAAATGATGAAAGCGACAGGGAAGGAAGTCATGGATGGACTTGAGTTCAAAGGGGCGAAGGTGTTGCCTAGCGGGCACGTCATCTACACCATGAGCTCACGAGAGGGAGGACTATGGCTGCGAAGGCACAGAGGGGAGTTCCTGAGCTGTTTCGGTGGGTTATCAAAGATCGCGGACGAGTTGCTGCCGGTGGTGGTCGAGAATGTGCCGACCAACTTCTGTGTGACGGAGCACAGCAGAAGGGGAATAGAAGCGAAGAATGGGCTACCACACATGAGCATTAACGGGATGAAGTGGATGAAGCCTCCGGCGAACAGAAGAGGAGGGCAGAAGACGGCTCAGCTTTTACTGAACTTCAACGTCCCACAGAGCGCTAACCTCGCCCTAAGGAAGGGCATCTTCATTTTAGGGAACCGCGGTTACACGAGGAAGCTGGTTGCGGAGCCGGCGAAGTGCTACAAGTGTCAGAAAGTTATGAGACGGATGGAGCACATAGTGGCGTCATGCCCTAGTGCGAGCATGGTATGTGCACTCTGCGGAAAGGACCATCACGCGGACAGGTGTCCACAGAAGAATGGAGATCTGTCGCAGCACTACTGCGTCAACTGCAAGGAGCACGGGCACGGGTCAAGCGACAGGCTATGCAAGACGTACCTCAAGCACCTGTTGGAGCTCAACAAACGGAACCCAGGTAATCTCTTCAAGTACTATGTGGTTGACGAGGACAAGGAGACTATGGAGTTGCTGCACCCGGATGCAGCAGAGTACACAGGTGGACGGGGACACTTATACAAACAGACTTCGAGTGCAGAGTGGACCCAAGCTGAAGGCTACAGGGAGAAGCAGTACCACTTCAGAGTGAGAGCGGAAGGAGACACAAGGGGACCCAAGCACCTGATATCAGCGGAGTATGTTGCGGCAATACGGGCCAAGAAGATAGAGGAGTGCACAGACGAGGAGTGGGAGATTCTAGATGCAGCTATCAAGATTGAAGAGGCGAAGCGCGCCCAGCAAATGAAGGATGTCTTTGGCTTCGGCGGGGGAGCAGACGCAGATGCACAGTGTTTCAAAGGGCGACTGACGAAGGAACAGGCGATCACAGCCGGGTACATGGCTCCTCAAGGGAGCAGCTTTACTGGATTCGAGAGTGATCCCGAGCTCGAATATGAGACCGAGCTGGAGCGTGAAGCGAGGGATGCTGCCGCAAGGGCGAAACTAACGGAGACAGGAACGGCGGACACTCACGGCACAGGAACAGAGACAGGACACAAGGACGGAGCCCCTGAGACTGTGTCCAATGTCTGATACACCCGCCATCCCCCCACCTCCCCTGCTGCAAATCTTGAACATTAATGTGAATAAATTGCTAGCGGCGCAAACGGACATATTGAATCGAACCAACCCCGCGGACTGGGATATCCTGTGTATACAGGAACCCTGTTTCGACTTTCGGGACACCACGAGAGGAACACTGAAATGGACGATGGTGTACCCCAGGAAGCACAATAATAAGGTTAAAAGAACACGGGCGTTAATGTTGGTGAATGTGAAGCTACCGACAACGAGCTGGAAAGAACTCCCAGTAGATTTGGTGGACGTCGCGGGGATACAGATGACCGGGAACTATGGCGCCCTACGGATCTACAGCATCTACAACAATCAGGAGTACGATGTGAGTATGGATGCAATCAAAACGTACCTGAACGGGCCCTCGGTGTTGCGAGGCACAGACGAAACACCAGTGCACAATATATGGATCGGTGACTTCAATCACCACTCGCCGCTCTGGGATGACCCGTGGAACAACCAACTGTTCACAGCCGAAGCTGGGCGTAAAGCGGACAGGCTGATTGTGATGGCGGCGGACAGAAACATGGTAATGGCCCTCCCGCCTGGGATCCTGACGCTGCAGCACACAACATCGAAAAACTGGACGCGACCTGACAATATTTGGATCAGCAATACACTGGAAGGGAATGTGGTGAAGTTGGACGTACTCCCGGAGATGCGCCCAACCTGTACAGATCATATTCCCTTCATGTTGCACCTCAGCACAGAGCCGGCTCGGGTCGACGAGATTGAACGATGGGACTGGAGGGGTGTCAAGTGGAAGCTGTTTGAGGAATTCGTCTGGGAGGGTGTGCGGTGGCTTCCCAGGACTGAGATCACGACCATAGAGGAGTTCAACGAGACGCCGGAAGGGCTTGACAAGCTGCTGGTGGAGGCGTGGGCCAAATTCGTGAAAAAAATAATGACTTCACCATACATGCGAAGGTGGTGGTCGGAGGAGCTCAGCGAAATGCGGAAGGCCGTGGCGAAGTTGTCCGGGATGTCCTATGCGGAACGAGAAAGGGGGATCGTCTCACACCCCGTACATGAAGAATATAGAAAGCTGAATAACATTTACACACAGATGATTAAGGATGCCAAAAGAGACCACTATCTAGGGTACATCGAGAACGTCAACCCAAAGACAATATGGGGCTTGCACAAATTTCTCTTGATGCCGGCGTCAGATGGCGGGCGAGCACGAATCCCGACACTGAAAACCTTTGATGCAGAGGGGGAGCCAATCGAGGTGGACACAGACGAGGAAAAAGCAAAGGTGCTCCACAAGGCCTTCTTCTTCCCGGCGCCGGAGAACCCGCAAGTACCAGAGAACTATGAGTACCCCCCGCCATGCATGGAGATACAAGTGCTCACGGAGACGCAAGTGGACAGGGCGATGCGGAAGATCAAGCCCTACAAGGCAGCAGGAATAGACGGCTTGTCGAACTCCATTTTCACCCATTGTCGGGAGTGCTTAGTACCAATACTGACAAGGATCTTCAGGGCCACATTCCTGCTCAAGCACTACCCGAAAGTGTGGCAAGAAACACTGACGGCTATCATCAGGAAGGGTGGGAAAACGGACTGTGGCATAGCGAAAGCGTACCGGCCCATAACTCTGATCTCGGCAATGGCAAAGATACTCTCATCGGTAATCGCGGAGCTCGTGGCATATATGGCGGAGAAATTCAAAATGTTTCCGGCCAATGCCTTTGGAGGACGAGCAGGGCGCTCTTGTGCAGACTCTCTGATGTTGAATGTGGACTGGGTGTACGAGAAGTGGAGGCAAGGAAAGGTTGTATCAGCTCTCTTCTTGGACATCTCAGGTGCGTTTCCCAACACCGTGATCCCTATACTCATACACAATATGAGGAAACGGGGAGTTCCGGTTGAGATAACCGACTGGATCCTGCGGCTGAACACCGGGAGAACGACAGTACTCTCATTTGATGGGTTTGTGTCAGCGGCCTTTGACGTGCTTAACGGGATGGATCAAGGGAATCCCCTGTCGATGATCCTGTATGGATTCTACGGGCCGGACCTGCTCAAGTTCTGGGGTGATGTGGACGAGCTGCAGACGGCATTCATGGATGATACCACATTTATGGTGGCAGGTAACATGTTTGAAGAAAACAACTTGAAGTTGACCAAGATGATCGAGAGGCCTGGCAGAGCGAATGATTGGTCAGTGTTGCATCATGCGGCGTTCGAAGTTGACAAATTTGCACTGGTACACCTCTCAAGGAAGCGTGTACCAGGAGTGGACGGAGGGAAATCAACCCCGCTGCCGTGGCCTGCACTCGTGCTTGGAGACGTGACAATCCAGCCCAGTAAATCGGCGAAGCTGCTTGGGGTGCACATAGACAAAGGTCTGCGCTGGCAGGTGCAGGCGAACGCGGCCACAGCGAAAGGCATGAGCTACATGTTAGCAGCAAAGAGGTTGGCGAAGGGAAAGCGCGGAGTGCCGGGGCGGCTTGCAGTGCAGCTCTACACGGGGGTGGTGGTGCCGAAAATGCTCTATGCTGCCGAAGTATGGTGCTCACCTATCACAGCGCCAAAAACAGCGAACGGGAAAAAAGGAGGATCAGTGGGGTTTGCAAGAAAGCTGGTGCCGATCCAAAGGATGGCAGGCCTATTTGTGACGGGCGCGATGAAATCAACAGCAACTGTAGTGTTGGACGCACACACTGATTTATTGCCCATGGAACAGCTACTGAACAGAGTGTGCTACAGGGCGGCGCTACGCTGGGGGACGAAACTGGAGGAGCATCCCCTGCACAACTTGGCTAGCTATGTGACATGGGAGCGCGGCCCTTTCGCCAGTTACTCGCCACCATTGTGTACTCTCTTCGCTGTGCTTGGACTGAAACCGGATAGGATGGAGAAGATCGACATCGTGCGGAGAGACCCGTACTGGGAGTCGGCGCTGAAGGTACAGATCGCGCCAGACAAGGCGACCGCTCTGTTCGATGAGCTGGTGGACCAGGCGAAGATCAGGATATACTCAGATGGCTCGGGATTGGAAGGCAGGATCGGGGCGGCGGCGGTCATGTACCGGCAGAAGGAGGGCGGTGGAGTCGCCTTAACATCCCTGCGGAAGTTCCTGGGCTCGGAGGAGCAGCAAACGGTGTACATTGGGGAGCAGGCGGGGGAGTTGATGGCCCTGGAGCTCATCTGGAGAGAGGAAGAGGACACGGTGGAACAAGCATCCATTTATGTGGACAGTCAAGCAGCGCTGAAGGCGCTGCAGTCAAACAAACCAGTGTCGGGACACCAGATTGCTGACGAGATCCACAGGGCGCACGAACGGGTGATGGCAAAGCACCCACGGGCCAAGATCACGTTCAGGTGGATCACCGCGCACAAGGACTGTGTAGGCAACGAGAAGGCGGATGAGCAAGCGAAGCTGGCCTCAAGTGGAACACAGGACTCACCGGCGGAGGAGCTCCCGGAGATGCTACGAACCGGCCTGAGCTGGAACAAGTCCGCTATGGACATGGGTGTAATGAAGGGGCTCAAGAAGCGGGTGACGGAGACCCTTCGGAGCTCAAAACAGTGGGAGAAGCTAGCAAAGGTGGATCCTTCCATGCCATCAACACGATACCGGAAGATGCAAGTAAACATGTCCAGGGGTCAGGCCGCGCTGTACATTCAGCTGTGAACTGGGCATGTACCATTGAATAAGCATCTCTTCAAGCTTCGTGTTAAGGACTCACCTGTCTGCCCAAAATGTAGAATGGCCCACGAAACGGTCAAACACTATTTGCTTGATTGCCCCGCGACATCGAGGTTGCGATCAGAGATGTGGGCGAAGTTAAGAAGGGAGGCAGATCAATCCAGACACTGTTATCACATCCGAAAGCTCTCAAACTGTTGCTGAAGTTTATAGGAAAAACAGGTCGCTTTGGAGAAGACTACGGATCAATGGACCTGCCCGAGCCTGAGGAATAGAACGGAGCAAAAAGAAGAAAGCCGTGTAGTGAAATACTCGCGCAGAAAATCCACGGCAAAACATGCAAACGATAGAGCCGATGACGACACAAGTCACCTTCCCCTTCTGAGTCGCTTTATATCATTTTCTCATTTCTCTATTCATACATACATTTATATCATAATGTACATACAACCGGGCAGCCCCAGCCCAAACACATGTGTGACGCCTCATTACGGGCTCAGCAATTGATAGAATCAGTCTCTTACGCATATAGATAGTCACAGTAGTAGTTTACCTCTACCATAGGGAAAGGCTCCCCAATGGAGGTTAAATTGGATTCCAAAAAACAAAAAACAAAAAAGTTCATAGATAGCTATTGCAAGGGGCTGGTGGATCCAAAAAAATCTCCAAAGTAGCTATATGGTGCTTTTAAAGATAGCCCATCTGACTGTGTAGTGCGTAGCTATGCAAAGATTCGTGAGAAGTGAGGCACTGCCCATCCATATCCACTGCCAGCCCGGGATCAATTGGTAGGTGGTGGCAATCCCATTTTACCAGCCACCTGCACACATTTCCGGACCTTTTAAGCAAACCTGAGCTGCCACCCTGGGCCAGCTGAACCAGTACCTAATTAGGGTAGCTAATTGAGACCAAAGCCAGCTGCCTGTGAGCCCCAAGTCAAGCCCCAGCCAGCTGCTGGCGTAAATCAAGTAACATAGCTTTTGCTGGAGGAAATTAATTTCCGCTGCAGCACCAGCTGCAATTAATAGAGCAAGGGCCCAGCAAGTTGCTGGTCATGATTAATTATGATGCTCAGCACTGCTAGGCCAAAGTCCACTTCATGTTTGCAGAGGTTGCTTGGCAATACTTAAGTAGACCTACTAGGTTTACTGACTGATCTGTGGGGTGACATTTCTGTGGATATGCTGGGCGACAGGACATGCATCAGCCCTGTCAATAGCATCAGATATGGCATAATGTATTTGCTCAGCAGAACTCACCAATTGTTGGGTATGTTGATGTGGCATCTAATAGTGACTGTATACCATGTCATGCTATCAGACAGCAGGACACAGTACCAACTGAGCTCTGGGTGAATCTCCCCTTCAGATGTAAACCCATCAGAGTCAGTAATGATAGACTGCTTGAATACAGACAACAAATTGTCAAAGACATCGGCAAAGGAGCCGATGCTTGTGTCAGTAGCGGCACCCTTGCTGAGTGGGCTATCAGATGGTGGTGGTGGCAGGATATGGTACATAGTGGTAGGTGTAGTGGCAATAGAGACTGGCGAGACTGATCCGCCTACTCCTGTGACCAACTCATGCTCAATGTCATCTATCTCCGGCAAACTTAGGTCCAAGCTCTCCAGTTTGAGACCGTGCTCGTCATCTGTGTTTGGGAAGGAGGGGTCACCAAGGAAGGAGTACACAAGAATTCCATCAAGGTCGTCCTCACTAGCACCCAATGATGCACCAGCACAGGTTGTGGGGATGGTATGGAACAATAAGGGAGTTGATGAGGGTGTACAGATTGTGAGTGGGATAAGGAGTGAACATGAATTTGTGGGAGATGATATGAGTGGTGATGTTGCTAACACGGGGGTGAGAGTGTCAAATGCAGGGGCTAGAGTGTCCCCAAAAGGCTCTGTTCTGATTTGTTGCAGATAGTGAAGGTCAATGGTGTGGTGTATGGTAGAAGTGGCACTGAGGACGACACTGACAGCCCTTGTGACTATGAAAAGTGCGCTGTGCAAGGCCAGTTCCAAGAGGAAGAGTAGGTGATAGATGACCGCCAATAGAACTGTGAATGCTGTCTGTATGGACACCTGGTGGGGGAGTGCATATAAGGCCAGGCGGGAGCCTTTAGTCGGATATGTGTTTTCTTTGGGCATTGCAATAAAGCTGGTCAGAGGAGGTTTCAGTAATAACATGAATGCTAGAGCACATAATCTGCAGCAGGCCAATACTTACAAGAATTTGAACATATTTGGATAAGGCTCGGGCACTTCGTTTGACCCACATTGAGGCCTATGCTACCCCGATATCGGCGAATAAAATTGGTGGCAATGCGGCAATATGGTAATAGGTCTGGGAAGAGCAATTGATTAATATATTGGTGGAGAAAGCAAGTGACAGCTCAGGTGTTTACCTGTACTCTCTCTAATACAACAGCCATGGGGCAACCACACATATTCCTCAACACACAATGCACATGGGCTTATTTCAATGGTCCCCGAGTACCTTACCACTAAGGGTGATAAAGTAGTGTGATTGAAGTTCTAGGCCAAAGTCTGGGACAAATGGGCTTGTCGGTGGCCATCACCAACCCTCGACACCATCATATCATCAACAGCTGGGCCCGATACTCGCGACAATACTCCTGCCACCGACTCCAAAATGTTTGAAGATCCTGCTGGTGGCGAACATTCAGACACTGCCAACACAAAGGGCAAGAAACAAATAAGGGTGCCTATCACATTGAGAACTGTAAGCTGTTGTGCCTATACTCTAAAGCAAATACTCACCGGTGACTTGTGTAGTGTGTAAAAGACTTTATGGGAAATCACAGCTGCAGTACCATCACTGGCGAGGGGAAGGGTGTTAAGCTTGACCTGTTCCGCAAAAAAAAAAAAAAAAAAAGCCAATATGGCAGCTTTGGCAAGCATATCCACATCTGTATATCTGGAAGCACAAGGGGATGATTACAAAAGAATATGTTGATTATCTAGCCACTGGACCGGATTGTCACGAGAAGAAGGAGTAGGGCTAACTTCTCCTATCAATCAACTCGGGCACTTATTGTATCACCCCCAATGAACCCTTTCTGACATTATATCCAACCACCGAATGAATACGGCTAAGTCTTGCAAAGAAGAGGATAGTTGGACAAAGAATATGATTCTTGTGAGACAGAGAGGAAAAGCTTAGAGAGCTCCCTCGTACAAATGGTGCTAACTATATACTGCTAGGCCTACTGCGGATTGGTAAGCCTGTGAGAGAATAAACCTATACTAAGAGTGTCTTCGTAATAATATCAGTAAGCATGCTGCGCAATGTGGAGCTAGGTGGAGCCTGCTGAGTGAGCATGACGAAGCAGGTGCTAATAATAGGTACAAGTCCGAAATAGTCGGACAATCAGGTAATAGAGATGACATAACGGTCTAGACTAGGTCTAGAGCGTACTGGATGAATGACGTCATGGCCTAGGCTCTCGTGGAATGTTCCGGAAGACCATGGAATGTGAAAGAAATAGAATGAATAGTAATGAATAGAGAGTATGGTGGCACGTGGTGGAGGGCAACTCGTGACACGGATGAGCCAGAGAGCGAGTTTGGCTTTCGTAACAGGCACATAATGGAACTGTACAAGGGCAAGACCAACAAGGTCAAGGCGAAGGTTGAGATTCTATGTGCCAACACGCCAACATTACAAGAGCAGGAAGTGATTGAGCAAATGACAATGGAGGGCAAGATGTCACGAGTTGCACCTACTTGTGCTGATTCCCACGCCACCTCCATAGCCACGGACCCTACAGCAACTCCCTCCCATCCTTATGCCTTCACTCTACGCACATTCAATGTCATGTTCTCTCACATGAAGCCATCATGTGCTTACAATAAAGGCACCAGTTCAACGAAGGCTCGGATATACTATCCTTGCCACGTCTGATACTCAGCTAGGCTCGACTCCTGTCAAACCTAGGCCAAGACTTGTCACGTGACCTGTCACTCTATGCTCCATGATCACATGCCACCTTCCCACGTCACTCTATCTATAAATGCCCCAATGCACCCCTTCACCCTACGATAACGAACACGACTCTTTCATATATGAACGCAACAGACTCTTACATACTTATGATTGACTCAGCGGCCCCTGCCTCATCATATAGCTTACTTATGACTTACTCAGTGGCCCCCGCTTCGTCACATAGCTTACTATGATAAGACAAAAACATTGCCCGATTAGGATTGTAGTATAAAGTAGACACTTTGACGACACCTGGTTCTTCAGCTTTTCCTTGCTGTTTACCAGGTAACATCTCACTTAGTATATTCCCTTTACGATATCAAATGCTTATGCTGTTTACCAGTTCTAACCGCTCCTGATGAAATCAGTCAGTATTGAACCAACGATCACGTCTAGTCAACGCACCTCTAAGAACACTCACTGAAGTCTACGTCTATGCCTTCCGTCTTCGGCATCGCAATCTCTTGGCCAAGAGATCCGTCTCTAACCATACACACCTTCAATGCCAACCTCTCCCTAGCCCAACTACTCAGTGACATCCACAACAGCGCCCCTTGTGCCTAGTACTCCCGACTACCTATGCTGTCGCCCTCCCGCGCTGGAACCCACAATTACCTATGAGCCCTTTGTCCTGTCTTCCCTCCGACCCGACTAACCGGCTACCGAGCTCCTCCAGGACAGACTTATGCTTGTCTGTACCGAACATATGTCACCTCCTGACACAAGACAAAAGACAAGATTGATGCTATGATACTACAGTCGTAAGTCTCCTGGTGCCAGCACTATCATACCATAATAATGTACCTTCATTTAGATGTGTAGCCGCCCTTCCCGAAGCAATTTCCAAAGTCATTGATGGGGTCCTCGACAAGTGCAAAATGATATCCTTCTTGCTAATGGCCGGTCGTGATCTAGAGAATCCGGACGAGATTAATACTATGCTGTAAGTCACTGCTACAGCATGCAAGCTCATTTCTAATAATTGGATCAGTTTTCAGACAGGTTAAACGGCAGGTGGACAAACTTTCAAAGATACCCACATAGACTTCAAAGATGTGATACAAGAGCCATGGAGAGCCTATGCCAAATGATGCATTCATAAGCCACAGTGTTATGTATAGAGACTGAAAGGAGACTTACCTTGAGAGCGCAGATGTTGATAAGACTGTGGCACCAGTCAAAGCTGCACCCTCCACCATCTCATCACTGCTCAGGGCGGCAAACAAGACCATAGAGGGAGGACTCACAGCTAATGATGATCTGATTACCCCTGCAACCACTCAACACCGCTCCTCCCAAGAACCTGCTTGCAAACACTCCCAACACCAATAGCTCCAGCGAGGAGACAGCCCATAATGTAGATGGCAACGGCAATGTAAGTGGTGTAGAGCATGGACATGCTCTGGGTATCACAGGACACATTTCTATGTATTACAGGCTCCATCCAACTCCCCGACTTGCTACCACCTTCATATCATATTCCCTTTCCTTCCGCAACACATCCGAGGTGCATCCGCACCATCTGAGGCTATCTGTACCCAACTGAGACCCGTATCGCACATCCGAGATGGGCCATACATACCAGAGACACCTCCAAGTCCGCCGCTACACCGCCAATGTGTCCGGATCCATACCAACGCTTTCTAGACATGTATGATGTACCGGGATATAACAGACTTACTGATGTTTTTGCATGTGGAACACTTAGCCGGACCGTAGCGCCTCGTGGATCCGCTATTACAATTACTTATTGTTCAGGGATTGATCTGCATGTGCTCGCAATGTGCCGCTTACCGCTTATTTTGGACATTTCATCGTTTACTTACTTATCCTGTGGTATATCACTTCACCAGCTTCCGGACCAGTTCATACATGTGTAGAACTCATGTTGGACATGTTCCGGACCTCTGCCATTCATTCCTTACACTTAAGCGACCTTATGTCGCATCACAATAACAACTTACCTTCCCCCCCCCCCTTTGTGTGTGTGCTTGCATTCGAGTTTTCGAGCTTATTGTCTGTGTTTCATCGTTTTCTGTGTTGTGCGCTTCATATCTGTCGCATCTGTCACTCCCACCGCCTCTCTGCATCTACCTATCTGCTTGTGAGACTTGCTACCGCTCCGCCAGCCTGCGGATTGCCTCGGATTGCTTCCCTTTGTTTCAATTCACGTCGTATCACTTTGTACTCCCTCGGACCCCCTCTTCGTTTATATCACATTCCTTTCATTTCCTATACCTACCACATACTCTCCCTTCCACCTCCAACTCCCCACACCACAGGTCTCAAGTACAACCCCTCGGATCGAACACAATCACAACAGCGAGAGGTATAGCCTGTCCCTATCATTGGACATCTGCTGCCCCTTACTAGCACTTACAGCGGCGATGCCGAAGACATTCCTACTGTGGCGCAACAGAATGTCAGCCATCAAAGAATAGCTACACCAGACAACATTGCAGCTCACATACTGTGCATGGACTACCGAACATGTAGTAACAGTGACTTGTGCATGTCCATGCACCTCGAGTTCACTCCTCTCAGCCCAGCCCAGCACCATCCCCTCCCAAGCGACCACTTGACAACTACTACCAAGAACACGAAGACAACATTGCCATTGCTTGGAATCAAAAAGTACTGGCCGACCTTGGCCTGCTGAATTATGCTGTCCCCATTAAACAAATGATCTCACGACACAAGCCCGCTTCCTACAAGAAGAAAGCAACTAAAGAGAACACAAACAGTCCTGCAGCAAAGAGGGTGCAACGGACTGACACAACGGTGAAGGAAAAAGTAATGAAGGTGACACAGGCTAGCCAAGTGGCAAAGAAATGGGTAATGAAGGAGACCTCCGTGGGCTCAACACACACCTCAACGAGAGTACAAAAGCCAAGCCAAAGGTGAGTGTTCTTGCTGTTTTGCTGTATGGAGCTGACCCATCCTGATGCAGAGCTGCCAACGCACTAGACACCACCGAGAAAACATCAAACAATGACAGCAAGGATGATGACGGTGATGACTTACCTGTCTCAATGCATGGCAGCACATCTGCTGGCCCATCAAATGACAACCTCTCTGCTATTCCTTCCATGCCACACCCGCTGCCCAAGAAACCAGGGGAGTGGACGAGTGAGGCCCGTGATGCACTGAGTCAAGTGGTCATGTCAGCAGAGCACACAAAGATGCTCAATCACTGGCTTACCTTTGAGAAGCTTCTTTACCTGCAAGACACCAGAAGGATCAAGCTGGCTAAGGCCGGATGGCCCCGGCAAATCACCAACTGGATTGACTGAGGGAATGATTACACTGTTGCACCACCGATCAGGAGGCCATCACAGTATGGCATAGCCTGGTATACATGGTGGAGGACTCTTCAGCCGGGTTGGAGACTGGAGGGTGTTGCTGACGGTAGTATGGTGCAGCATGGTGAGGCAGGCAATGAAGACTGGTTGAAAGTTGCCAAGGGAGTGCTGAATGGCTTTGTGCTTGTGTTGATTAGTTTGTCATGGTGGTGGGCAGGTGCAACAGAGTCATCGGACAGACGTGTCTGCGAGGACACTGTTGCTAACGTGCTGTGGGTCTTGGAGTGAATGGTTGGATACTTGCAGAGACTGAGAGCTGAAGTAGAGGACGAGGGCAGGAGCCCGAAAAGGTAATGTTCAACACCTCATGTTCAATGCATGGCCTGCTAATAGTAACACTGCATCCCTAGGCAGCGGACATCTTAACAATGAGATCACAAAAGTGATTGATCATCTTGATTACAGTACTTTAAATTGAGTGAATGATAAATAATTTACAATTTATGTGCTGGCTGCAATATGCATGATCGGGAGATACCGGAAGTGCAGGAGAACAACAGTGACGATGGCAACGGAAGGCAGCAGGAGGCCAGTGACAACGGCAGCGGAAGCCAGCAGAGAGGGCAGCGAAGAAGAGGGCAGCGAAGGAAGCAGGCAGCAAGAGAAGCAGGGAAGCAGGCAGTGAGGAAACCAGCAGCGACGCGGCAGCACCAAGGGCAACAGCAACAGTGGTGGGAGCTGGCAGCGAGCAGCGCCAAGGGCAACAGTGACGGTGGCGGAAGCCGGCAGCGATCAGTATCATGTGAGGAGCCCCCCCCCCCAACAAGTAAAAGCAATAGGCATAAATTAAATAATGTAGGTGGAATATAAAACTTATCTAGTAGACAGTAGTGCACAGACACCATCATATATTTAGTGTCTTTTGAGCTGGAAGATTTTGATTGGTTTTTGTTTCGTCTGTTGTATGTACATATCTAATTGTCAATTTAATTTAATTTAATTTAATTTAATTTATTAAACATCTGGCTACCTTACCGATGAATCAACCAATTTTGAGTCTGTCTATTGTTAAGATGCTCTGGGCCACCCTCCCCCGCCCGGACCAAAGCATCTTTGCACCCAAAATAGTCTAAATCAGTTGATTCATTGGTAGGGTAGCCAGAGTTTGAAAAAATATTTTAAATTGACAATAGGAGGTTACACAGTAGGTGGTTTGAGGCCACTTTGATGGACACTTTGGAAATCAATTTGAAGAAGTGTTTCGACAAATTTCTCAAATTGCCTCCGGAGGCAATTTGAGATTTTGGGCCGTTTCAGGTTTCGGTTTGCTTTGCGCCTCGCATGTAGTACGGCGGACTTCCAATTATTTACTAATTACCAAGTAATACCTCGAACACTCTGCTACAAGCATGGCCCCAGCGTCCATATATGACTTAACTTGCAATACAAGACCTCTTCATAGCATCCATGCCAAATTATCTATATATTCCAATAACATGTTATGTGGTGATTGAAGCCAATTACTATAAAATAGATATATATTTGGTGAATATACTAGTAAATATATAGGTGTACCGAGCGGCATGTGTGTGCCATGCTAGTGACACATATGATCAAACCCTGTCAGTGAAGCGAAAACAAATGAGGGGTATCACAGTGCGAAGCCGTTTTGAACTGTTTCACGTGACTTTCCTCAAATGAATCGGACACCAAAGCGTCCATCAAACCGGCCTCAAACCGCCTACTGTGTAACCCCCTAATTAGATATGTACATGCAACAGACGAAGCAAAACCTTCTGGCTTAAAAGACACTAAATAGATGACGGTGTCTGTGCGTGTGAAAGATCTTGATGCAGATTCTATATGTTTTGCTCTATCTTTACCCCCGACAGATTCACAATATCTACTCATTCCCAGACCCTACATTTATCTGGATTACAGCTAAGATTCACTTCTACATCTGGAAATTGTCTCCAAAAATTCGACTTTTAACATGATTTTGAACCAATTTCCGCAACTTTCAAGGTCTCAGCCGCTCTGCAGAGCAATTATCCGTGACAGGGTCAGCCTCTGCATCTCTATAAAAGAGTTTTAAAACCAAGTAAGACTCTGTTCTCTGTCATCAGCCTGTGATATGTTCTATTTTGCCATTTTGACCCTATATTTGCTGATTTTTCCGCTATTGTACTGTCTTGTACCTGCTGTGATATTCTGCACTCTTCCATAGAGCTAAATACATCAAGTTGTTTGCAATAAGCATCTTTCTCACCTCTACTCCCCAAGCCACTGCAGCTTCTGCTTAGGTTTCGCTTTCCTACTTGTAAATTTCACTGATTTTCGCATTTTTATGTCTTTCCGTCTATTTGACAGTTTAAATTTTCTTCCATAGAGCAAGATGATTTGCAGTACATATGTACATATCCACTCTCACCTCTCACCCCCAATCCACTACCAATTGCACCTAAATTGCACCTTTCTACTGGTAATTTTTAGGTATTTCCACCTGTTGAAGTCTACACTCTTCCGATGGACTGCATCTCTACTGTACTAAAAAAATCCTAATTATGAAGCATTGCCAAGAGGCCCTCACCGACAGAATCCATGACATGACGTCAAAATTTTGACTTAAGGCTCTCCGGAGACCCACCCACCCCAAATGCGGTAATATATTCACACGCCACATGGCGCTTACATGATCTACACCCGTGACTGTTCAGCGTACAGGCTGTTTCTTGCTCGGAAATTCACTGTTCGCATGACACTCATCACCGTAGAGCCCCCTCCCGGTCTCCACATTTGATGGCACACAATATATGTGGTACTTTAGCATACTGTCAGCAAAAAACTCTAGAACGGCTAGCCTAAACACACTCACACAATGAGCATACCCGTTGTAGCTCATAGAATATCTGACTGACTGTGGATTATTGAGCTCGAATTGGTGCAACCCCCCTCGTTATTATCCCTTCCCGCTTGCCATACACTATGTGTAAACAGCCTGACAGAAATAATATGATGTGCAAGTATGCCACCCGCCACTTCAATCGGGAATTAACCCCCGACAGTGCACTGTGGTCATAAAACATGTACCAGCCGGGATCAAAAGTCCCAGGGTACTGATATAAATGCAGTGATACATTCTAAACACATATAGGACTATCTCTCACTTGCCATAATTTATATGTAAACAGCCCGACAGAAATAATTTGATGTACAAGTATGCCACCCTCCCTGTGCATCCAAAATCTAAGTCTAAATTGTCCCCCTCACTCGAGATGTATGATATTGGCTGTCTGTGACTAGGTTAAAGATGCAAACACTATGATTTCAACATCCTGGGTCACCCAAACCCTCAATCACTAGTAACATTTTTGACTTCCAAAAAAAAAATTAAGGCCTCTCGGGACCACCCCCGACGTAGGGTCTCGGACTCAATAGGTGAGGACCTCTTGAGCATTGCCTAAATTATCCGTGTCTAAGCGAGCTTCCTTAAGTGTTGCTTCTCCACTCCAGGGATGAGGACCTGATCATGTTAGTAATGGACTGGACCTGGGGCCGGGCTCAGAATTGTCAAAGCCGAATCCTGCGTGCAACACCCGAGGCTTGTGCGTAATATTTGGATGACATATCTAGTGCGAAAAGTCTCGGATGGGCTCACCCAGATTTGAACAGTCCGACGCCGTGCTTACGAACAACCCGACAGCTAATCGGACCCGGGCGCCTAAGTTGGCCTAAGCGTCGATCCTGCGTTGATCCTGCGTTTGATAAATACCCGTGGTCATTCGATGGAGATTCCTCACCAATTTATTCTTCCCTGTAATGGACGATCCGCACTACCTCGACGACATTCGCGAGGACGGCGCCGTCAACCCCGGCGAGCACCAGGCGCCGCCGTCGCCGGTCATCACCAAGCAGCGCCCCCGCCGCGGGTCCTCCGTCTCCCATGTGGACGTCGGCTTCTTCGATCCGGCGGGCGTGGACGAGCTCAGGCGGACGATGAGCCGCAACACGGAGGACGGCCGCAAGAGCATAGATGTGAGGCGGAGCAACACCAGCAAGCGCGTGCCGACCGCCAGCAGCAGTGTCAGCGAGGCGACGCTTGCGCAGGAGGGGCCGTTTGATTTCGAGAAGACGCTGAAGGACTTTGTCAAGCGGTGCGTGCCCCTTACCCCTTTACTGACGCATTAAAACTGAATTTGAATACTTGCAGGAGCGACGAGGCATCACTCAAGAAGCGCGAGCTGGGGGTGCTGTTCCGTGATCTGCGCGTCGTCGGCCTTGGCGCCAGCGCGTCCTTTGCGCCCACCCTCGGGTCCACGATCAACCCCATGGGCATCTTTGACGCGATCAAGGCTGCGCGCCACCCGCCCGTCAAGGACATCCTGAGCGGATTCGAGGGCGTTGTCAGGCCCGGGGAGATGCTCCGTACGTCCACCCCCTATTATTTCCCGCATACACGCTAATGTCCCATATCGTGCACAGTCGTCCTCGGGTCGCCCGGCTCCGGCTGCTCCACCCTTCTCAAGACCCTCACCAACCAGCGCGGCGAGTACCACGAGGTCTCCGGCACCGTCTCCTACGACTCGATCACCCCCGACGAGCTCGCCAAGCACTACCGCGGAGACGTCACCTACTGCCCCGAGGACGATGTGCACTTCCCGACGCTCACCGTGCAGCAGACGCTCGACTTTGCGGCCAAGACGCGGACGCCGGCGAAGGAGCAGCGCCTCGACGGCAAGACGCGCGACGAGTACGTGCGCGAGATGACGGAGGTGCTGATGACCATCTTCGGGCTGCTGCATGTGAAGGACACGCCTGTGGGCGACGCGGCGATCCGGGGTGTCAGCGGGGGGCAGAAGAAGCGCGTGAGCATCGCGGAGGCGCTCGCAGGGAGGAGTTTGCTTTGTGCTTGGGACAAGTAAGCCCCGTGTTCCCATCGACGTTTACAAACACTAACGTACCAACCTTTGCCAGCTCCACGCGCGGCCTGGACTCCTCCACGGCCCTCGAATTCGTGCGCGCCCTGCGCATCGCGACGGACATCGGCCGCCTCTCGACCATCGTGTCCATCTACCAGGCCTCCGAGTCGCTCTACACGCTCTTCGACAAGGTCTGCGTCATCGACGCCGGGCGCATGGTGTACTTCGGCCCCGCCGACCGCGCGCGCGCGTACTTCGAGGACATGGGGTACGTGCCCGCGAACCGGCAGACGACCGCGGATTATCTGGTCGCGTGCACGGACCCGAAGGGGCGGACGCCCGCGCCGGGGCGGAACCCGAGCTCGCTGCCGCGGACTGCGGATGAGTTTGCGAGGTACTTTATGCAGAGCCAGCTGGCAAAGGAGAACCGCGCGGACATGGCCGCGTACGAGGCCGAGTTCGTCGGGCAGTCCGCGCGCGCGCTCGCGTACCGCGCGTCCGTCAGGGCCGAGCACGCGGAGCACACGCGCGGGACGTCGGCGTACACGATCAGTCTCCCGATGCAGGTGCGCGCGGTGATGGTGCGCAGGGCGCAGGTGATCTGGGGGAATGTGACGGCGCAGGTGCTGCAGCTCGCGAGCTTCATCATCCAGGGCATCATCATGGGGACCGTGTTTCTGCGCGTGCCGGATGCGACGAGCGCGTATTTCTCCAGGGGCGGTGTTCTCTTCTTGTGGGTCTCCTTTCTCGGTCTGGTTTGTGGCACACGCTAACTCTGGGTTTCGCAGCGCGCTCCTGTTCTCGGCGCTCACGTCGATGGCGGAGATCCCCTCCCTGTTTGTGCAGCGGCCCATCGTCGGCAGGCACGAGAAGGCGGCCATGTACCATCCGTTCATCGAGGCCGCCGCGCTCACACTCGTCGACGTGCCCATCACGTTCATCACCAGCTTGGTCTTCGCCACGATCATCTACGAGTCCGTCAAGCTGCAGCAGAGCGCCGCCCAATTCTTGTGAGTGCCTCCCATCCCCCCCTCGCGGACGGAAACTGACTCTCCCCACCCCCACAGCGTCTTCTTCCTGTTCCTGTTCACGATGACGCTCACCATGAAGGCGTGGTTCCGCATGCTCGCCGCGGCGTGCAAGAGCGAGGCGACCGCGCAGGCGGTCGGCGGGATGAGCGTGCTCGTCCTCGTGCTCTACACGGGCTACGCGATCCCGATGCCGAGCATGATCGGCGCGCTGCGCTGGATCACGTACATCAACCCGCTGCGCTACGGCTTCGAGGGCATCATCACGAACGAGTTCCGCACGCTCAACGGCGTGTGCTCGAACTTTGTGCCCGCGGGCCCCGGCTACGAGGGCGTCGGGCTCGCGAACCAGGTGTGCACGACGGTCGGCGCGGTCGCGGGGGAGGCGGTCGTCAACGGCGCGCGCTTCGCGGAGCTGTCGTACGGGTACTCGTATGTGAATGCGTGGAGGGTGCGTTTTCCCGATTTCCTTTGAGTGCGTGCTGTGCTGATGTGTTTTTGGGTGCGCAGAATTACGGGATCGTGGTCGCGTTCGGCGTGGCGTTCCTCGTCGCGTACATGTTCTTCACCGAGTTCAACACCAGCTTCGCGAGCAGCACCTCCGTCGTGCTCTTCAAGCGCGGGTCGACGCAGCGGATCGCCACGGACGCCGCGGACACCGTCGACGAGGAGAAGGCGTCTGGTCCTGATGCCTCTGCGGCGGCCGAGAAGAGCCCCGGGGAGGCGCGGGCCACGGCGGAGACGGCGCTCGCGCTCACGCCCGCGATGACGGACGTGTTCTCGTGGCAGCACATGGAGTACGTCGTGCCCATCGGGTCGAACGAGCACCGCAAGCTGTTGGACGACGTCACCGGCTATGTCGCACCTGGGAAGCTCACCGCGCTCATGGGCGAGAGTGGTGCTGGGAAGACTACGCTGCTCAACGTCCTCGCTGAGCGGCAGTCCACCGGCGTCGTCTCGGGCGACCGACTCGTCAACGGCCAGCCGCTCCCGCAGGACTTCCAGGCGCAGACGGGGTACTGCCAGCAGATGGACACGCATGTTCCGGAGAGCACCGTCCGCGAGTCCCTGCTTTTCTCGGCCCGCATGCGCCAGCCGGCGTCGGTCTCGGAGAGGGAGAAGGAGGAGTATGTGGAGACGTGCTTGAAGATGTGTGGCCTCGAGGACTATGCGGACGCGTTGGTCGGGTCTTTGGGCATTGAGCACCGCAAGCGGACCACCATCGGCGTTGAGCTCGCTGCCAAGCCGAAGTTGCTTCTGTGAGTTGTTTTCCGTGCTTGGTTTTCGCCATTTGTCTCATTCCTGCGCAGTTTCCTGGACGAACCTACCTCCGGCTTGGACTCTCAGAGCGCATGGGCTATCATGTCCTTCCTGCGCAGTCTTGCGGACAATGGCCAGGCCATCCTCTGCACCATCCACCAGCCCTCCGCCGAGCTCTTCCAGGTCTTCGACCGCCTGCTGCTTCTGCGTAGAGGCGGCCAGACGGTGTACTTTGGCGACCTCGGCGACAACTCGTCCACGCTTATCAAGTACTTTGAGGAGAACAAGGCGCGGCCGTGCCAGCCCGAGGAGAACCCCGCGGAATACATGCTCGATGTTATCGGTACGTTGTGTTTATCGCGGCGCACACATTATCGCTCACATAGCCTCTAGGTGCCGGAGCCACTGCCACCAGCGCGCAGGACTGGCACGACGTCTGGGTGCGCTCGAAGGAGTGCTCAGAGCTCGAGAGGCAGGTCGACCAGATCCATCAAGACGGCATCAACCGCCCGGCGGTGGAGACCGCCAGACACAGTGAATTCGCCTCGTCCTGGATGACCCAGACCATCGCACTCTGTGACAGGAACGCAAAGAGGCACTGGAGGGACCCGACCTATCTCATGGCCAAGTTGGTTCTCAATATCGTTGGAGGGTGAGTCCCGATCGTGCGCGCGCAGATGAGTATAACTGATTGGGGTGTTTAGATTGTTCGTCGGCTTCACGTTCTGGAGGGCCAAGGACTCGCAACAGGGCGCACAAAACAAGCTGTTCGCGATCTACATGGTGCGCTTGCCTTGAGATTCTATTTTGGGCATCTCTAACCCATTCTGCCAGGCGACTATTCTGTCCGTGCCGCTTTCCAATCAGCTCCAGGTACCTTACATCAAGATGCGAAACATTTACGAGATCAGGGAGCGTCCGAGCAGGATGTACAGCTGGACCGCCTTCGTGACCAGTCAGCTCGCCACCGAGCTTCCTTGGGACATCCTGGGCTCCATATTCTTGTTCTTCTGCTGGTACTGGACCGTCGGCTTCCCCAACGACCGAGCAGGCTACACGTTCCTCATGATGGGTGTTGCGTATCCTCTGTACTACTCGACCTTTGGATTGGCTGTTGCTGCCATGGCACCCAACGCCGAGATCGCAGGCCTGGTGTTCAGTTTGCTGTTCTCATTCGTGCTCACCTTGTGAGTTGTGCGCGCTCGGTTTCGTGAGTTCTTGCTAACGCATTGTCTATCACCAGCAACGGTGTCCTGCAGCCATACAGGCAGCTCGGCTGGTGGCAATGGATGTACCACTTGTCTCCCTATACGTATCTCATCGAGGGCCTCCTTGGACAAGGTTCGTTTCGTACTTTGACCCCGCACGGGAAACCTAGCTAACACAAGTAACAGCTATTGGCAAACAATCTATCACTTGCTCTTCCACCGAGCTCGTGACGCTCAATCCACCAAGCGGCCAGACATGCGGCACCTACATGGCCGAGTATATTTCTAACGCGGGAGGCTACCTAACGAACTCGAACGCTACCAGCGACTGCCAGTTCTGCTCCATCGCGACCACCGATGCCTTCCTCGCGGAGAGTTTCAACATTTACTATTCCCACCACTGGAGGAACTTCGGGTTTATGATGGTGTTCATGGCATTTAACGTGAGCCCCTTCTCGCTTCGAGACGCATTCGCAAGACTGACCATTCATCTAGATCACGCTCATGTATCTGTTCACGTACTTTTTCCGTATTCGCACTGGCAGCCTTTTCGGCTCTCTCAAGAAACGTCTCTCACGCAAGAGCACCTAGAGCTGCTCATAGACTCGTCACGGACTCATATTAGATCTACACCGTCTCTCGTTCATGCATTTCCCGTTAGATCACACACATGACAGACATTCTTTTCCTTTTGCATATTTACTTAAACTATTTGCTGGATAATATAAAGTTTTTCTCCGGAATGGTCTGTTGACTTCGAGTGTTTTGAAGTTTGATCAATTCCACTGCAGGCTGGTCACAAACAATGCAGGTCTTACAACCCATAAAGATAACAACCAATCAGTGCTTTAGCGCGAAAGTTACAATCTGGAAGCCTGTCTTTGGTTAACCTCCATGGGGACGGTGAGGGCCATTTGCGTGCTAGTAGCAAGGCAGAACTGTGTCTCTCTCCAGTTCTTGTTCGCCTGCCCTTCACCGATATTGCAAGGCGCTGTCCAGACCTCAATGTAGGGGTTGGTTCTCCCTTGAGGGTCATTCATGAAATGAGTCGAAGAGTAGATACCGACTGTGCGAGTAGAGTGGTCGGCGGATGTCTTCGGAATCGGGAACTTGAACTCGATGTTTAGTACCATCGTGGGAAACCAGCTGCAGCGAAGATATGAATTGCCATGATATAGTAACAGGACCAGTGCATATACCTTGTGCCGAGGCCGACCTTCTCACTTTCCGGCAATAAGACAGGTGCTTTCTGGAATATATCCGCCAGGAAACAAAGCGAGGGCGTGTTGATGACTTCTGACTCGTTTGTCAGCTCGAACCATGCCGCCCATTTCACTCCGCCACCACCAATGGTTTGGCTATCGGTCCGCTGGGGCCTTCCTGGTGCATTTTGCTCCTTATACATAGGGTCTGGCGCCCATCGGGAAAGTGTATGGAATCTCCACGTGTGTCGTAGAGGTTCGGGGATAGCTTCAGAAGGATGTAGGTGTAGCGGATGGCGCCGCGCGTATGGAGAAGGGGCCTTCAAGGTAAGATGGGGGCCGGGGGCGTCTGGAAGTGGTTCTAGAACGCCGAACACTGAATGAGCTGTGATCCTGACGGTGCCCTGCTACTGTTAGCGGGTTGCTTATATGCTAGAGGCGATATCACCTTCTGCATCAAGTCAGCCAGGACATTGGAGAAGCCTCTGCCGTTCTTGATCGTCCTCACGCGAACTTCGAACGGGGCGACCTGGACGGCCTGAAGATAGTGGGCGGTGACATTGATGGGGTCAGGATGCTTCGTCGATGCCTGGTATTGGATGCACGCTTTCAGTAGCAGGCTCAAAGAAAATCCTGTGTAACACATGCAATGTTTGAGCTTTGTTAACCTCCTGTTAAGACATCTGACATACCTCCGTTGGGCACAGCGCCAATGCACCAGTCTCCGTTCACAATTCCTTGGTATATCGTTACATCGTCCGAGGACGATGCGTACTCCACTGTAATAGCCTGCGTTAAGGGGGAAGCTGTTGGTTCCATATTGAAACAAGGAGGAGGGGAGGAAGGAGCAGTGCCCGGGTCAGTATTCGCGTAAGGCTTAAGAGCATTGAGGGCTCAAGCCCTTAACAGTACTAGTGCCCTTAATTGAGACTTCATATTATGGGCCGGATATTTTGGGGTCTTAATTAACGGGTAACAAACATGGGCCGGTGAAGGCCCCCTCCCCTGATTATGCTTATGAGGGCTGTTGTTGCACTGTCCGGACAAAAACCGATCTCGCACGGCCTTCGTGACCTCGATTTGATATCTTCGCTTTTTGTGGATCTACTGTTACTCGCTGCGCGACGATCGCACAGCGAGTAATAGTATATCGTCAGCAACGAAATACTTTTTTTCATGACCACCCGACCACTGCTTTCATCCAACCGGTACCATCGACGCATATCCTTGAGCATTTGGAATCGTGACGCGTCTGAACGCTGAGACTGTCCCGTTGGAGGGAAGACAGGGACCGGAGAGAACGAGGGGACAGGCACGCACATGGGGACACGGGAGAACAGGCAGAAGAGAGATAGATTGTCCGAATGCGGACGTGGCCATATGTATTGTAGGTTAGTCTATGTTGGAAACCGGAATGTGGCCGTAGCACAGCCACAACGCGCAGCTCTCTGCCGCAACTCTTGCAGGTTGAACGCTATGCTGCTGCAAATCGTAATTCACAGCCAGGGCATCTTCGCAGTATTGGATGTATGCCCGTGAAGGGTTGTTATCTTGGCCCTCATTCTGCATCACGAGTTTGAGCGCTGGAGCAACTAGGAACGGAACAAGGATATGTGCCATAGAGTCGATAAGGGTCTCATGATAACAATCGATAAGCGGGAACCGATTCATCTAATCAGGAGCACTCACTCACATCATGCCAGTTCGGAGCGAGCTCAGAGCTGGAGACCGAATAAACACAGCGGTTTTCGAGATGAGTCAGCGCGTCAACAAGCATCAACAGTGTAGACGATCGCTCCGCCCTGTGCTCAACGGACCAGACATTCTCTTACAACAATGGCGATCGAAAACCTTGCAAGGCCATGTTTACTACGGCTTTTGATGTATTTGAAATCGAATAATGTCACAGTGGCTCGGGCAGATAGTCCTGTGCTTGATCGAAGTCGCTGGTCAGCGTCGATCTCAAGGGTCTATCGGTCTTCATTTCCGCTTATCGATGGACACCCGCAGCGCACCGAGCCGAGGGCCAGCCGAGATCTTATACCGCCATCTCCACCACCACTCGCTCTTCCAACTTTCCAGATTTCCTGAAAGCCTGACGATTAAGCATGCCCCCATCTAAGTCTCGAAGGCGAGGTCGTATCGGCGCTGCTCATGTCAACATCCCTAGCATCCGTGACAAATGCCCTCACTTCCGCATTCTTGTCATGGGCAAGAGCAACGCGGGCAAAACAACAATCTTGAAGAAAGTATGCAATACGGTGGACGATCCAATAATCTGGAGTCCATCGGGAGAGCAGGTAGGAACTCTTCCGTCCAACTCACTTTCTTCTTATACACTGATATTTTTCGGCTACAGATTGATGCATCCGTCGTCGCACCTTCTGCAGAGGTCTGTATTTTACCTATGTTTAGGCCTCCACTCGCTCACCAGGCATAGCGAGGATACCATGATATTAACAATCAAATGATATTCAAAAGTAATCCAGAATTTATATTTCATGACTCTCGAGGGTTTGAATGCGGATCTGTGGACGAGACAGAGACGGTGAAGAGATTTTTGAGCGAGCGAGCACAAGCCGGAGAGTTGAAAGATCAGGTGCACGCCGTTTGGTACGACGTTCAGGCTTGTTTCATCCCGTAATGCCTGTCTGATCCCGTGAAACAAAGGTACTGCCTTCCCACCAACACCGCTCGTCCAATCCTGGCCGCAGATGAGATGTTTTTCAACGAATGCGGCATTGGAAAAGGTATGTGCTTCAAATGTTGAACGTGGACTCAAATATAACGCTCGCATGAAGCTCCGGTTATTGTAATCTTCACGAAGTTTGACGGTCTGGTCACGACATCATTCAACGAGCTGTGTGGCCACCTTGGCATTAAAGAGGCACGGAAGCAAGCTCCAGCTCTGGCTGAAATCAAATTGGACACCCATTTCAAAAAGCCCCTGCAGGCATCGAAATTTCCGCCCACCGCCTCCCTGCATCTCGGAGGCTAGTGACCTCAACGACCATAATGTTCTCTGCTGAATCTTTATGAAATTAGATATGCAACGTGGCAACGCCACTTGCTCCGAAGTGATTGAGGTGACGGCTAATGCCATCACCGATGACGCCCTGAAGGGTTTGTTTCTCTCCGTTCAACAAAGTAACATTGATCTCTGCATTCATTATGCTTTGAGCCATGCGTGAGTGTACCGCTGTCACTTTCATCATTCCAATGACCGCTTTTCTTGCACCAGCAATCTGGCAGAAGAGGGCCCGGAGGAACTCACGCAGGAAGCATTGTATTCATTCCCACATATCTGGGTGAGTTCGTTTACTTAGAATTTGCAGGCTTCCGTTCGGCTAATTGATTTTCATCTAGCGGGTAAGCTTGTACTGGCAAACATTCAATGTATATTCTTAACACTTAGTGTTTTACAGAATGTGAGTCCGGGGACGTGTATATCAGAATGTGGCTGATCCTCTATCCTCCACAGAACGTGGGTGTTGAAGAGTGATTCCTTGTCGCTGCCTCATCTTATTGGTGATTTTTTGGTAGGAAGTGAGTGTGATAGCCCCAAGCCTAGCTCGACGCAATTGGCTAACATATTTTGCTTTATCATGACTAGTATGTAAGCCACACCAAATCACTCTCGCGTTGTACAGTGTTTGATGGACCACTGACCTGTCCGATATTCCTAAAGGCAGTCAGTATATTTCGAAGTCGAGCTTGATCCATTTTGCTGACCTCGCATACTCCCAACACAGAAGGTGATTATCTGTCAATTCGTCGTATTCGCGGATCCTGCTTGAGGTTGCCTGACCTTTACTCGGATTAATATAGCCTGAAGTGAGTGCTATCTCCTATTAGATCTCCGTGCTAGCTGTCCGTTGACCTTAATGGTATTTCGACAGCCTGTGAGTGCCGTCGCCCATCGATCCTACTGATCGCCGTTTGATTACCGCGATGGTAGGGTGTGAGCGCCTTCTCCCGTTGACCCTCCTTGTTTGCTAACATCGGTGACAGCGTGTGAGTGCCGTCTCCCGCTGACCCCCCTGCTTGCCGTTCGCTGACCTCATTGGTATTCCGACAGGGTGTGAGTGTTTTCTCCCATTGACTCCCCTACTTGCCGTTCGCTGACCTTGATGGTATTCCGGCAGCCTGTAAGTGCCGTCTCGTTGATCTCATGCTTGCCGTTCGCTGACCTCGATGTATTTCTATAGCATGTGAGTGCCGTCTCCCGTTGATCCCTCTGCTTGCCGTTCGCTGACCTCAATGGTATTCCGACAGCGTGTGAGTGCCTTTTCCCGTTGACCCCCCTGTTTGCCGTTCACTGAGCTCCACGGTATTCTGATAGAATGTGAGTGCCGCCTCCCGTTGACCCCCTGCTTGCCGTTTACTGACCTCAATGGTATTCCGACAGGGTGTGAGTGCCGTCTCCCGTTGATCCCCCGGCTTGCCGCTCGCTGACCTCGATGGTATTCCGACAGGATGTGAGTGCTGTCTCCTTATAGTCTTGCCCGAGTCATCACTCACTTCCAACTTAAATGACATCGCGATTGAGCAGCTCGTGAGTACGCACTGAGACAATAGACGCTTCCCGTAGTGTGGCTAACAAATATGGCTGGCTGCCATCATTTAAAAACCATCGCAGTTCGTGAGTACTTGCTGGCCCTCCTTTCTGGCAGATCTCAAGCTGTTAATATGTTCCAGATCGCCAATCGCGACGAAATTATTGCAATTCTTCGAGCCAAGGATGCGGCATTAGTATGCTTCATACTCTGAAATTCAACTATCACTTGTAAATCTTACAACTTTCAATAGCTCCACTCGGGACAGGAAGATCAACGCTACAGGCTGAATACACTGACTGGTATGCATTTGGTGCAATTGAGTTTGCCCATCTATTTCTACTCGTTTGAACAGCGATGCTCCTATGCATGGAACAAACATTTACCCAGGCATCCGCTTGGGGCCTGGGTTTTCCCAAAGCGTTCTCTGCTGCCATGGATGTGTATGTGGCCTCTGGCCATATCCTCAAGATTCACGACGCGATCACAACGATCGCTCTTGGGAAGCAGCTTTCGGTTCATCGCACCGACCGGCGGGGGGAGAAGTCGGAACGCCTAGATGGGGAGATAGCAGCGAAGATAAACACACTCATAGTGGAGAATCGTCTTCGTATGTCATTCATTCCTGCGATATGCCGGCTTTATTGATACATGGCGGCTTAGGAATCTAAGTCCAATCGGCGGGCGGGAAAGGAGTGTCTCATTTGACGGGGTTGTGTGGTGCGGGGTCTGCGATAAACGGAATGTATTGTTTCATATCATGCGATGGCGGAGATGTTGGGGAAATTGTGAATAAGATTCTTGAAAATTAGAGTGCATCAGGGGTCAAAGTCATGAAGCACGCGAAGCGTGCAGGGACTAGAAGTGGGGAGACCGGATCGGGGCATGGCAGGGGTTGCCCAGACTCAGACGAACACGGGAACAAGATCGAGGAGACACAAGACGCACACACACAAGACGCGATACCACAAAAACCCAAACACACGGCCCACCAAGCCAAAAACCTAATTCGTGGCGCCTCATTACGGGCGCCCGTTTATGACATTGGAAGAAGCAAGTACGATATTAGTTATAGTATACATAAGTAGATTTACTCTACCATAGGGAGACGCTCCCCCATGGAGTATAATCAAAGATTCCAAAAAAAAAAGATTCTTGAAAGAATCATACGACTGCTTGTCATTTAAAACACGAGATTTCTAGCGAGCTGCTAAGGTGTCGTCGCATAATTTCCTCCATGGACCCTGGCGTATAATGCGATTCGAAAGCAGCCAACGCACTGTGCAAGCGTCTCCTCCGACGAATGACTCTCGACGCAGGCTACCCCTCAATGTTCCAAACCGGCCCGCTTGTTCGCCAATCGAAGACATCCATAATTTTGACCTTGAGATGTACTTGTAGGTGCCTGTGGATCGGTAGGGAAGAGGGGCACATGGCTCGACTCTTGAGAGCGGAGAGAAGATAGAAGAGCCTGGCTACAACTAGTGATATAGTGTCCCTGCTGGAAAGCCTGTTATCTCTCACTGCAAGACGCAGACAGCATAGAAAATGACGGTCACGCCCTTTCTGCAAGTATCAATTGGTCAAGCTCGACTTGATCAAGGGGCCGCTAGCACTCGCTGTCCAATACTTGACCTATCAACTGTGGTTCATCACTTTTGGCATCAGTGGCGCCTGGGGTGAATGCAACATTGAAGATTGATTGGGACAGCAGTGCAACACTCCCGGTGAACTCTGATCCCGAAGGCCGGGGGAGCAAGGCCGTTCAACTGCAATGTTTGAGTGTTCCGGGTGGACACAGTATCCATGAGTGAGCGGCAACTTGCAAGTACCCATTATCTCTCCGCGCCACAGATCTGCTTTTCTTCTGCAGAAACTCACTCTTTTGACCTGATTCCACATTCGTGGAAATTTGGCGCATACAAAGCCTCCATCAGAGGACGAATGGAGGGGAAATAAGCACAGGTGGCGCAATAAATGCCCTTATGTGTTTGGCACAAGTTTGGCATACCAATTTTTAGGTCTAGTTTTATGGCTTGGAAGACAAGCCCCCCGAGCCCTATGGCTGACAAGGATAAACTAAAGCAAGGTACCAGCATGAATAAACCATCACACCTCTGCTCTTATCCTCCAACTATGCATATATGATGAGATCCGTATTTAAATGCGCTCCATTGTCCGAGTCGTCGCGAGCAGCGCCACCAAACGAAAGGGAGCTTCCATAAATATGATGCATGAGCCTATCACGATGAGCAAAGTATGAGTCGCGTACGTGTACAGTCCTGACATTGGAATCCGAAGCCTTTCGGACTCGGGAGAATTCGATCAGAATTCACTGTCGCCGCTCTGGAAATGTGATCAGAGGGCCCAGTGGATCCAGTGGGCGCTGTCTGAGGTCTCATGAGATCTCAGTATCCAAGGATGGCCTTTATCAAGCCCGCGCATATGTTTACCCTTTGAGCAGCACGTTCGGGGCACTTTCCCTGCTGTTTGATGGGATTGCGCGCCTGCACAGAATGCATGTATTATTGGTTGTCGACTAGAAACTGCGGCGACGCCTGTAAACACGCAATTTGAAGGAATTCATTGCGATATAATGGAAACCGGTTTGACAGCAGTATTCTCCTCGTGGCTTTTGGCGGCCGGGATCCGACTGGGTTGCCCAACTGGCAATGCTTTATTCCACCAGATCCCATTACAGTTCCAGAGATACCTCCGTTCTGCCGTCCCAGTATCCGAGTGGCATGTTCATGCGTGCAACACCCAATTGCTGGTGCGTAATATTGGATGTCATGTCGAGTGCGATATGGCTCGGATAATGAATTCCGACGGCGTGCTTACAAGCACCCCGACGAACCAATCGGAGCCGGGCGCCTAATTTGATCTAAGAGTCGATTACCCTGTAATAAATACCCCTCGTCATATCGGTGTTCCCCACCAATTTATTTCTCCCAGCAATGGATGATCCGCACCACCACCTCGACGACATCCGCGAGGACGGCACGGACGTCCCCACCCTTCTTGGTCCGACCGCCGCGATCCACCATGCCTCCGCCACCGCGCACAACACACATCGCGCCGACACCGGCGAGCACCCGCCGCCGCCAACGCCCGTGATAGCCAATCAGCGTCCCCGCCGTGGATCCTCTGCTTCCCATGTGGACGTCGGCTTCTTCGATCCCGGGGGCGTGGACGAGCTCAGGAGGTCGATGAGCCGCAACACGGAGGACGCGGGGCTCGCGCGGAGCATGAGCCGCAAGAGCACGGATGTAAGGAGCACTGGCAAGCGCGCACCGAGCAGAAGCAGCGGCGCGAGCGAGTCGACGCTTGCGCAGGAGCCGTTCGATTTCGAGAAGACGTTGAGGGACATTGTCAAGCGCAGCGACGAAGCATCACACAAGAAGCGCGAGCTGGGCGTAGTCTTCCGTGACCTGCGCGTTGTCGGCCTCGGTGCCAGCGCGTCCTTTGCGCCCACCCTCGGGTCCGTGCTGAACCCCATGGGCCTCCTTGAGGCGATCCAGGCCATGCGCCACCCGCCGGTAAAGGACATCCTGAGTGGGTTCGAGGGTGTTGTCAGGCCTGGGGAGATGCTCCGTACGTTCTCCTCATGCTAATGAGTGATATTGTGTTGAATTGTGAACAGTCGTCCTCGGGTCCCCCGGCTCTGGCTGCTCCACCCTCCTCAAGACGCTCGCCAATCAGCGCGGCGAGTACCACTCTGTCTCCGGCACCGTCTCCTACGACTCGATAACCCCTCAAGAGCTCGCCAAGCACTACCGCGGCGACGTCACCTACTGCCCGGAAGACGACGTGCATTTCCCGACGCTGACCGTGCAGCAGACACTGGACTTTGCGGCGAAGACCAGGACGCCAGCGAAGAAGCAGCGGCTGGATGGGGGGACAAGGGACGAGTATGTGGCCCAGATGACGGAGGTGTTGATGACGATCTTCGGGCTGCTGCATGTGAAGGACACGCCTGTGGGGGATGCTGCGATCCGGGGCGTGAGCGGGGGGCAGAAGAAGCGCGTGAGCATCGCAGAGGCCCTCGCAACGAGGAGTTTGTTGTGTGCTTGGGACAAGTAAGCCGCCCCCTTCTCCCACCGAGGTCCACAAATACTGACGATCGTTGTTAGCTCCACACGCGGCCTCGACTCCTCCACCGCCCTCGAATTCGTGCGCGCCCTGCGCATCGCGACCGACCTTGGCCGCCTCTCCACCATTGTGTCCATCTACCAGGCCTCCGAGTCGCTCTACACCCTCTTCGACAAAGTCTGCGTCATCGATGCCGGGCGCATGGTGTACTACGGCCCCGCCGACCGCGCCAGGGGGTACTTTGAGGAGATGGGGTACGTACCTGCGAATCGACAGACGACCGCGGATTATCTGGTCGCATGCACGGACCCGAAGGGGAGGACGCCCGCGCCGGGGCGCAACCCCAGCTCGCTGCCGAGGACTGCAGATGAGTTTGCAAAGTACTTTATGCAGAGCCAGGTGGCAGAGGAGAACCGCGCGGACATGGCCGCGTACGAGGCCGAGTTCGTCGGGCAGTCCGAGCGGGCGCTTGCGTACCGCGCGTCCGTCCGGGCCGATCGCGCGGAGCACACGCGCGGGACGTCGGCGTATACGATAAGTCTGCCGATGCAGGTACGGGCGGTCATGGTGAGGAGGGCGCAGGTTATCTGGGGGAGTGTGGCGGCGCAGGTGCTGCAGCTCGTGAGCTTCATCGTCCAGGGTATTATTATGGGGACTGTGTTTTTGCGGGTGCCGGATGCGACGAGCGCGTATTTCTCCAGGGGTGGTGTTCTGTTCTTGTGAGTCTTCCTTCTCCTTTTGAGGTTTGGATGGGCACACGCTAACTCTGAGCCCCGTAGCGCGCTCCTGTTCGGGGCCCTCACTTCGATGGCGGAGATTCCGTCTCTGTTCGTCCAACGGCCTATTGTCTTTAGGCACGAGAAAGCCGCCATGTACCACCCGTTCATCGAGGCCGCCGCGCTCACGCTCGTCGATGTGCCTATCACGTTCTTCACCAGCTTGGTGTTTGCGACGATTGTCTATGAGGCCGTAAAGCTGCAGCAGAGCGCCGGGCAGTTCTTGTGAGTATCTCTCATCTGCCCCATTCCCCTTTCCCCTGCTCGTCGTGGATGGAAATTGATACTTGATGCTTTCGCAGCATCTTCTTCCTGCTCCTGTTCACAATGTCGCTCACCATGAAAGCGTACTTCCGTGCGCTGGCAGCAGCGTGCAAGAGTGAAGCGACCGCACAGGCTATTGGCGGTATCAGCGTCCTTGTCCTCGTGCTCTACACTGGCTATGCGATCCCGAAGCCGAGCATGATTGGTGCCCTTCGGTGGATCACGTACATCAACCCGCTGCGCTACGGCTTTGAGGGCATTATCACGAACGAGTTCCGCACTCTCAACGGCGCATGCTCGAACTTTGTGCCCATGGGCCCGGGATACGAGAGCATCGGCCTTGCGAACCAGGTTTGTACGACTGTGGGCGCGGTCGCGGGGGAGGCGGTCGTCAACGGCGCGCGGTTCGTCGAGCTGTCGTATGGGTATTCGTATGCTAATACCTGGAGGGTGCGTTTTCCCGCTGGTGTTTAACTGCTGTGCTGTGCTGATGTGTCTTTTTGTGCGCAGAACTTCGGAATTATGGTCGCCTTTACCGTGGTGTTCCTCGTCGCGTACATGTTCTTCACTGAGTTCAACACCAGCTTCGCGAGCAGCACCTCTGTCGTTCTCTTCAAGCGTGGGTCAAAGGGCCGGATCGTCAAGGACGCCGCGGACACCATCGATGAGGAGAAGGCTTCCGGCCCTGAGGGTTCCTTTGCAGCGGGCGAGGAGAGCCCCAAGGAGGCACAAGCCACGGCGGAGAAGGCGCTCGCGCTCACGCCCGCGATGACGGATGTGTTCTCGTGGCAGCACATGGAGTATGTTGTGCCCATCGGGTCGAACGAGCACCGCAAGCTGCTAGACGACGTCACGGGGTATGTCGCGCCTGGGAAGCTCACCGCGCTCATGGGCGAGAGTGGTGCTGGGAAGACTACGCTGCTCAATGTCCTCGCTGAGCGGCAGTCCACCGGTGTCGTCTCGGGCGACCGACTCGTTAACGGCCAGGCGCTCCCGCAGGATTTCCAGGCGCAGACTGGGTACTGCCAGCAGATGGACACGCATGTCCCGGAGAGTACTGTCCGCGAGGCCCTGCTTTTCTCAGCTAGAATGCGCCAGCCGGCGTCGGTCTCGGAGAGGGAGAAGGAGGAGTATGTGGAGACGTGCTTGAAGATGTGCGGTTTGGAAGACTATGCGGACGCTTTGATCGGGTCTATCGGCATTGAGCACCGCAAGCGGACCACTATTGCCGTTGAGCTCGCTGCTAAGCCGAAACTGCTTCTGTGAGTTTATCTCTGCGCTTGGTCTTCGTTATTTGTCTCATTCCTTCACAGTTTCTTGGACGAGCCTACATCCGGCTTGGACTCCCAGAGCGCATGGGCTATCATGTCTTTCCTGCGCAGTCTTGCGGATAACGGCCAGGCCATCCTCTGCACCATCCACCAGCCCTCCGCTGAGCTCTTCCAGGTCTTCGACCGTCTTCTGCTCCTGCGCAAAGGCGGCCAAACGGTTTACTTTGGCGACCTCGGCGAGAACTCGACCATGCTCATCAAGTACTTTGAGCAGAACAAGGCGAGGCAGTGCCAGCCCGAGGAGAACCCCGCGGAATACATGCTCGATGTCATCGGTACGTTGTGTTTATCGGGCTGCAGATATATCATCGCTTACACAACCTCCAGGTGCCGGCGCCACTGCTACCAGCGCGCAGGACTGGCACGACGTCTGGGTGCGCTCGAAGGAGTGCTCGGAGCTCGAGAGGCAAGTCGACCAGATCCACGAGGATGGCATCAACCGCCCGGCGGTGGAGACCGCCAGGCACAGCGAATTCGCCTCGTCCTGGATGTCCCAGACGATTGCCCTCTGTGACAGGTACTCAAAGAGGCACTGGAGAGACCCGACCTATCTCATGGCCAAGTTGGTTCTCAACATTGTTGGAGGGTAAGTCCTGTTAGTGCTTGCGTAGTTGAGTGTAACTGATTGGGGTTTAGATTGTTCGTCAGCTTCACGTTCTGGAAGGCCAAGGACACACAACAGGGCTCACAAAACAAGCTGTTCGCAATCTACATGGTGAGCTTGGTTGAGATTCCATTTTGAGCATGTCTAACCCATTTTGCCAGGCGACTATCCTGTCCGTGCCGCTTTCCAACCAGCTCCAGGTACCCTACATGAAAATGCGCGATATCTACGAGATCAGGGAGCGTCCGAGCAGGATGTACAGCTGGACCGCCTTCGTGACCAGTCAGCTCGTCGCTGAGCTTCCTTGGAACATGCTAGGCTCCGCGCTCTTGTTCTTCTGCTGGTACTGGACCGTTGGCTTCCCCAGCGACCGAGCAGGCTACACGTTCCTCATGATGAGCACTGCGTATCCTCTTTACTATTCGACATTTGGATTCGCTGTCGCCGCGATGGCGCCCAACGCTGAGATCGCGGCATTAATATTCAATCTACTGTTCTCATTTGTACTCACATTGTGAGTTGTCTTCTCTCGGTTTCATGAGTTCTTGCTAACGCATTATCTATAACCAGCAACGGTGTCCTGCAGCCATACAGGCAGCTTGGCTGGTGGCAATGGATGTACCACTTGTCCCCCTACACCTATCTCATCGAAGGCCTCCTTGGACAAGGTTCGTTTCGTACTTTGAACCCGCACAGCAAACCTAGCTAACACGAATACCAGCTATTGGCAAGCAATCTATCACTTGCTCTTCTACTGAGCTCGTGACGCTCAATCCACCAAGCGGCCAGACATGCGGCACCTACATGGCCGAGTATATTTCTAACGCAGGAGGCTACCTCACGAACTCAAACGCTACCAGCGGCTGCCAGTTCTGCTCCATCGCGACCACCGATGCCTTCCTCGCGGAGAGTTTCAACATTTACTATTCCAACCACTGGAGGGACTATGGTCTGATGCTGGCGTTCATGGCATTCAATGTGAGCTCCTTCTCGCTTGGGGGTACATTCGAGAGGCTGACCATTCATCTAGATCGCGTGCACGTACATCTTCACTTACTTTTTCCGCATCCGCACTGGCAGCCTTCTCGGCTCTCTCAAGAAACGTTTCTCACGCAAGAGCACCTAAAGGCTAAAGCTGATCATAGACTCATTGTATAAAGTTGTATTTAAGTGTCTCCCTATTTCGATTTCCATTTGGATCTGCACGACAGACGTCCTTTTTCATTAAATATTTTCTGGATAATATAAACTTTTCCCCCGAAATGGCCGACCCCGAAATGGCCGACACTCCACGATCTGCTGCCTTTTGCTTCGAAGTCCGATCATTTCCAATAATTTCATAAAGACGCTCCCTCGACATAGTCACTTTCATTATTCTGACCACCATGCTCTGCTCCAACCGATACCCACTCCCCGTGAGTACCTCTGTCACGAGTCTCTTTCCGTCCAAATATTCACCAGCCTTCTGCTTGTTATTAGGGCTCCCCAAGTACATGTATCATCGACACGGCCCTTGTCCCCCTGCCCTCATTCCTTCTCATCGCCTTTGGTGGATTGTTTTTATGGAGACGCAGACGCGATCAAGCCCGCACAACCACCCCTAAATGGCTACACATACTGTACATGGTACTTGTCATCGCGTCCATCGCAATGACAGTCCTGGAGCTGGCCCGGGACTCGGCTGATGACCTCGGGGTCGGCCTCATACCGGTGGTCCTCGTTGGCCTAATTCTCGTATTTGTTGGGCTTTGCGTGGAGTTCAAGGGACGCAGCCAACCGCTGTCTATGGTGAGCCACAGTCGTTTTCACGAGAAAGGTTGCGAGCTGACGTCGGCCCGGCAGCTGTTCTTTGCGTACTGGCTCCTCAACATCATCTTCCAGTCCATCAAAGTCGCAAGGCTGTCGAAGCTTGAGAAGTTGTTCCCAGTCCACACGCAGTACCCCGCTTCAGATCAGTTTCTTGACAATGCTGTCATCGTACGTTCTCCACGAATTTGCCGTGCCAATAGCTGACCACTCAACGCAGTTGGGGCTTTACGTTGTTTTCTTCTTAATCGAAGGTCTGGCGTTGCTCTTTTCAAGGAGGCAGCATGCGACGACTGGTGCAAACCAGCACTTCAAGGAGGCTGAAGGAGCCCCGGCCATATAATCAGATTTCCTTGCTTCGCCTCCGCATACTAATTCTACACGACTTCACTTTTCTAATCAATGAACTATTTCAATTTGGACCATTCTAAATCGTGACAGATGGCTGACAACTAACGCGAGAACTAAGTGATAAAACTTGGGGAGTGATCGATGATCGTTCCGGTCAGCCTCCTTGAGATATAAGTCGCAGACCTGACGATGTCTCACCAGCTTACTCTCCGTCTGCTCTCACATTCGCTTGGTTTTCTCGCTGTATATCTATCTCTGGACGACTTTCATCTCTTGTTTAGCTTTTTTTTGACATCTTTTGTCCAGCATGTCCGACCACGACATTCCCGAAGTTGCGCACCACGCCCAGAACCCTCGGCTGGGAATGCAACCCGTGCCCGCGCCTAACATCCAGGGCGAACTGGACGGGCCCACTCAGTATTCTCGCCAAATGAGCCCTATCGTCTGTGAGTAATTTGACTACAGGTTGCGCGACTCCTCTGAGGCTTATTACAGGGACACTTATTGCTGTTGCTTCCATCTTCGCCTTTGCCTTGCTGTGGTTTTACGTCAGCCTCCTCTTGCACAAATTCTGTTCATCCTCTTCCACTGCAAGCCCTACCGAATATGAATCCGAAATGGACTGCAGATCGTCCGTATCAGGCGACCTCGAAAATCCACTCAGCCATCGCGAGCGCCACCGACTCGGCTCGTGGCTCGACCTCCGGTCACGCGAGCGCTTCAACGCACAGAGCCCCGATCTCACGCCCCGCCCCATACCCGCACCTCGCCAGGCCACGTCCTACTTCTCATCGTGGTCGAAAACCCACATGCCTCACACGGGGGACCTAGACCTATCAGCCGTCCAGCGCATGTCTCTCGTCCCGCATCTCCGGTCACCCCCCAAAGCGCTCTCGGCAGTGGGCGGGCGTGGCCAGAGAGGTTTCGTGATCCCCGAAGACTCGGAATATTCTACTAGTCCCGCGCCTTCGTATGCTCATAGCCCGACGCTTTCTGAGACGTCGTATGGTGAAGACGCGGCCGTTCGACCCCCGACGCCTTCCGAGTTTTATGCTTCTCCGAGTCCGTCGCCACCGCGGTATGTTAGTCCCAGTCCGCCACACGAGACCGCGGTGACCGCTGTGATACGCCACAGCCCTATCCCCGCCATCTGGGATGCACGGCGCGAGAAGAACTCTGCCAACTCCAAGTACCCCGCGGTTAACTTTGAAACCCACGAGCTCAAATTGACGCTGCCAGTGGGGAGGGACAGTATGGAGTCGCTGATGAATTCGAAGGCGCGTGCGTTCTCCCGGGTACGAGATTCGCTTGCTCTGGCAGAGAAAGGGGAGAAAGGGAAGGTACTCGGTGATATCTCGAATGAGTGCAACTACTTCTAAACACTGGTCTGTTTCTTGAATCTTGGCTGCTTTATCCCAGTACATTTCACACATGTCAGTGTTCTCCCTGATCAGTTCTCCCAGTATGTCCCATCAGGAATATGCACATGCTATCACATTTCATCGTAACTGGAATGCAGAGGAATTTGTACCAAAGGGTTTGGTGGCGATGGCTATACGATTGACAGTCTCTTATGGGTCTCTTATGGGTCACGCCATTCTGGCCCGCCATGGATCCAGATTCCGAGTGGTGATACTTATTTCCCGATTTCCCTGTCGCTGTATTGATGTATATCGCCGGTATACTCTATATAAACTGCGGAGCTGTGCGTTGACGGCGTCCATGCGGTCGGGGCGGACACAATCTCAATGGCCTATTGATATACAGCTTTAAATAGAATGAACGATCAGGCAACCTCCATTCCCGCAAACATGGCCTCAGAAACCCCAGAAACCCAACCTGCAGCGGAGGCCGAAGGCCAGCGCTTCTGGCTCAAGACAGCCCCTCTACCCGGCGCGCCACCGTCTCAGTACACAGGCCGTTATCTGCGCTATCATGGAAGCGGGTACGACACGATCATGGTCATGCCGGACCCCCCGAAATTCATCAGAGGGCTGCCTGATCCCGGGAATTCGAGAATCCTTTACACCCGTAACGACAGCAAAGACAGGGTTTGGGGGATGGTCATGGGCACGGGAATGAAGCGCGGTGGATGGGAGATTGTTCAGTTAGTGGAGAAACAGGGTGATGAGGGGTTCTCTTGGAAAGACGATGGAACTGGACAGGAAGTTCTGGTTTGGGAGGGTGGCACGGGCAAGGAATGGGCTGGTTGGATGGTTATGGAGTGGGCAAACGGCCATCCACAGTTGTTCTGGGTGACTGATAAGCTTAAGGTAGAGCTCCCAGTGGGTTCTGAACGTGTACAAATTGTCAGACAGCTGCTGTAACTTCTTGGACCGGCACAAGCCTGTATCCTGGTCACGGTGCCCTAAAGTTGGCTGTGAGATTGAGACTCCGGTACACTACTAGGTGACTATAGTTGATTAGTATGCTGCGTGTGATGGCTCTTTTATCCAATACGCAACGACCGCTAAGCTTCGTTTATTACTTGCATGTTCCAGGCACGCAGAGCGCCGCGAATCGGATACGGGACATACAGACCTGCGATAACGATGACACGGAACTGGGTAAGGAGAAGCGCACCTCCGAGATTTCTCTAGAGCCTCTGCGGACACAGATAGCAGCTCACTTGGAGCCATGGCTGGGTGTAATTGACAGGTTTGCAGCGCTTCGACGTTCGTGAAGTCAAATTGTGCTCAAAGTGTTGTTATCTTGACCCTCATTCTGCACCAGTATATTGAGCGCTTGAGAAACGGAGCGGCGCAATTGCGCAAGGATACGTGACAGTGTCATTAAATCGCGTCTTCTGATCATAACAATCGATAAGCGGGAACTGATCCATCTGATCAGGAGCACTCACTAGCTGGCAACCATATGCGAGTTCGGAGCTGGAGACCTTGAAATAAGCAAAGCGATTTTAGGGAGGTCAGCGTAGTCAACAAGCATCGACAGCATTGGTGGGTCAACTGATGGTTTGACCCCAAGTTCAAACAGGTTCACAACCCGGCCAGCCAATAGGAGCCCGACACCCAAGTTGGCCTGGCACATGATTGCACACCGGCGTGTGACCTACGCTGTCATTATGTGAGTCTTTGATCCAAACCACCATTTCACAAATTTCACTATAGCTCTTGATAAGAGTTCGAAGCTTCTGGAGTCTAAATAAGGCGCATAAAAACCACCCTAAATCACCCTACGTACGCCACCTGCCTGATATCTCGCAGCAACGCCCTGCCCTAATGCTCCTGTGTCAATGAGGCTTTTCGATTTGCGATGGCAGCCTTTCAACTTTCCAAGCGCATCGCGTCCCATTTGCACTCCAACAGCTTTTCTTGAACGGGAACTTATACAAGGATAAGGATCGCTCTGTTCCACCCTATGCAGCTGATGCCAGGTCATTATACATACGCAAACACTAACATTGTAGCACTTGATTTTGCTGACTTTTTTGTTTATAGATATCCGGTTGGATTCCGATCCCGAAGATCGAGACATTAAACGAATATGCATTATCGGTGCAGGAGCCGCTGGCCTGACAGCACTTAAAGTCATTATGGACAGAGAGGAATACAAATGCGGGAAGTGGAAACCGGTGGTGTACGAAGCGCGTGAAGATATTGGCGGTATCTGGTTAGTCAGAACGCCATCTCGGTATCCGTTTCTTGGACAGTCCCTGACGTGCACGTAGGCTACCCGCACCGCCTGTCGGAAATCCACCAGTGACTCCGCTGTACGATTCACTGACAACAAATTTACCACATCCCGTCATGGCGTTCAGTGACTTTCTATTTCCACCTTCCACCAATCTTTTCCCTCCCGCGTCGACGGTTTTAACCTATCTAAAGTCATACGCCCAGCACTTCCACCTTAGAAGTCATATTTGCTTTAACACCTCCGTCGAGACTCTACTTTGGAACCCAGAATCTACCATGTGGAATGCCAAACTGTCAGTCGATGACATCTCACTCGACTTTGACCATGTGATGGTATGCAACGGACGATACAGGGTGCCGAGTTATCCTGGGATACCTGGACTTTCTACTTGGCTGGACCAAGGCAAAGCCATACATTCGGTATATTATCGCCATCCCCGTGAACTAGGGAAAACTGTTCTGGTCGTTGGTGGCGGGCCAAGCGGGAATGATATTTCGGCAGACCTATGCCAAACCTCCCGGACGGTGATTCGTTCTATTAAAAAGCCGGTCACTGAAGCGGAAGAAAACCAGACCATCATACGTCGCGGGAAGCTTGTTGGGCTCACGGACAGTGGTCAGGCCATATTTGAAGATGGGAGCAGAGAATCGATTGATTTCTGCATCCTCGCCACCGGTTATAGAATGTCGTTCCCGTTCTGCACCGCGGACGATGTGCGAATTGGCTTGCCGCCGCCGCCTCCCGCTCTGCCTTCCCACATCTACATTTCGGAACATCACATGTTCCCATTGGCAAAGCACATCTTCCCAATTCAGTCCACATTTCCTGCCACCAGCATCGTGTTCATGGGTCTTATGAAATTCACTTCGACCTTTCCGACGCTGGAGGCACAGGCGCACCAAGTGGTGCAAGTCTTTGCAGATCCTGACTCGCTGAATCTCGAGAAGGAGGCGCTGGACGTGGCAGGCTACTACCAAGAGCTGGCAGATATTCATGGGAACGATCCCCGGGCGATAGCTAAAGCTTGGCACGTGATTGAAAAGACACAATACACATACCGAGACGAACTGTGGGCTGGTAGCCGACCACCAATCGTGGTGACTGCGTGGCAGAGGGAGATGCAAGAGGCAAGGAATATTTTGAGATCAGCTTGGGTGGCCCTTGAGAAAACGGGCAAGGCGGCGGAGTGGGTTCAAGGCGTTGGAGAGGGGGGAGTCGATGAGTGGGTGGATATGATGAAGCGCCTATTGAAGCATGCGGAACACAGTAGCGAGATTATTGTTTAGAACGGTTATCGAAAACGAGTGCATTAGCGCCAACTCGCTATACGACATAAATACATAGTGACTATTTCAGTTGGCCAAGATATCGAAAAGCTCCGTAGCGGGTCGGTTCGCCTACAATGACAACATATTAGTGCCAGCTGGCAGCATTTTGTGCGAAATACTCACCCAGACATACAGTGCTGTCATCAACGTTATGTGTTTCCCATCAAATGTCAGCACGGCCGTATGCAAGCACTGCTTCTTTCCACCTGGCTCGATAGACACGACGCCAAAAATCCACTCCTTGCCGTTCGCAAGTATGAACGGTATTGCCGAAACGCTGCCTTCGATGGTAAGGCTAAGGAGATACTTCATCAATGGAGGGTACGCGACGATGAGGTTAAACCCTTACGCGATAACATCTGTTGCCACTGCTCGCGGCAGGTGAGGCATCAAATCTTCGTTTATATTCACGTCGCAGAATAATAGAAGATTATTGCTGCTGTTATGGCTAATCTCCTTTCGATACTCCAGGATCGTTTCGAAATTTCCGATGGTATGTATGCCCTTGCCCAAGCCTGCGCATGTGAGCATCTTGTGTGGATACACCGATTGATTAAATCTACCTTTAAGTCTTGTGGCTTCAGAGGTTTGAATCGTCCAAAATAAGGAATCGAAATTCAAGCCAGTGAGCCTTGTATCAGTATGCTCGCCGCACACGACAACTGCGTCATCCGGAGACCGAGAGATATTCAGTCCCGGGAAAAGCTGCACGGAAAGACCCATCGACTGGCAAATAAGCATGAGAGTGATTTTCCATTCATTCCTGATCATTCTTGGGGCGTGACCAGGCTGCGGCTGAGAATTAGAAATTAATAGGACAATAGCACACTGCGGGACGCACCATGTTGTTTAATTGGCGGTATAACATGTCGAGTTTGCTGAGAAGGTCACTGTAATCGTACCCTTCGATCTTGGACAGGGTATCATTATGTATTTGAGTCAACGACCCCTTCGTCATCTTGGCTTCGAATGGCTGCTGTGTGAGGGTTTGCTTGGGGGAAACGCTAATGTCGAACAGGTGACTTTGATTGAACCGAGATAACACCAGACACTGCATGAATATATCAGATAAGTGTAAGCTCTATCAAAATGGAGAGGATCAGGACTGACCTGAGCTTTACGGCCCTCGTTTTGAGGGTCGCCCTTCCGCTTTTTCACCCATTTTAAGCGTACGAGGACGCCTTCGAGCGCGCGCAAGTCTTCTTCGGGAAGTTGGACCGAATTGTTGACGATCGCAGAGAGGGATTCGATGAGTTTTGAACGAGTAGACGGCGAATGGGCGGTAGACGCAGCCTCTGCAGAGGTGGTATCTACGCCAGAGTGGTGTTCCAATGGGCCGCCACTGGAGCTGGTATCACGCGGAGAGGCTAGCGATGCAGTAGTTGAGGCCTCTTTAGATGTGGGGTCCATGCTAGTGTAGTGGGTGTAAAAATGGGCAGAATTCTGGATTATAAGAAGTGAGTGTCCCAGTTTAAAGAGGGTGCGGTGCGCACGGCTGATTCGGATCCCAAATCAGATCTCAAATCGCATGCTCTCACAAAGCAATGCCAGATGAATCTGCGGGACACGTGTTGCGCTTGAAGCTTCCTTTGTTTTGCCACAAAAGGGTCTCGTCACAGGATTTATCAGGCTGAAATTGGTATCAGACAGGGAACGCGGTAGTCACGCAATGCAGAAGTCGAGCGAAATTGGGTAATGGCTGCCTCGTCTGAATCATCGGACCAATTTGCCCATCCGGTGCGCGGGTGATAACGATCTCGTTATCCTCGCGGCTTAGAACCATCATGAGATGACCATATCAGTGGCAGCATATATATGCGTGGAAAACACGCACTGCATAAATCATCAAGAGATTGAGGCACCGGATATTATCGGTGGCACCTTGCACAAAAATGGACAACACGCACTGCGCGAATGTTGCCCTAAGTCGCCATCGCCATCGTTCTCCCAGATAATGGAATGCAAGAATGCAAGATGTTGCAGCCCCGGCCGACACGAGGCGCATGATATTGGAAACCGATACGTAGCATTAGAACTCAGCGGCATTGATATTGCCAGTCTGCGTGCGCAGAGAACTTGGTGTCTAGCTGCCACCCGGAACAACCATCCGCGATTGAGGTTATATGAAGCTTCTAGAGAGATCCGCAATGTCTATGAAATGCTCAAGCATGTGATCAAGCCGTGATACAAGAGTAGTGCAAGGTAGGTGTGCGCCGTGCCAGTTGTTTGGGAGTTGTTTGAAAGTGAGAAGTTATCTAATTACGTGGATTGCGGGCTCTCCATAAGAGAGTTAAACAGGGCCTTCTTGAAACCCGCAATCATGAGCTCGAGCTTTTGTGTTGGAATTTGGAGTTTTTGGTGGGCATCGTCCATAGGGTAAGTCGCAGCGGCCAATTGAAACCGAATTTCGATTTCGCGACAATTTTGCGCGTGCTTAAGCTTCTTGCCTGCTTCCCACAATACTCCGGCGCCAACACGCGTCTTGTCAGACTTTCCCCTGCTTGAAACATTAAGGATCCTCTAGAAACGGATACACGGGCTCACCAGCATATCGAGTCTCCCAGTCAAGATAACTAGCTAATCCCGAAAGCGGCTGAAACCAAGTCGGCAAGAAATGGCCATGATACCCGAGGACTCGCAGCGGGTGCAAATTCAGTGGATTCACTATAACCGTTGCCTTGTCCCCACATTTGCATCTCCTCTTGCTTCGACCTTACCATGGCCCTTGGTATCTGGAAAACACTGCGATTCCTCGTTCTATCAGTCATCTTGTTGGGTGGTGTGGTGGTACGCACCTATCTGGCGCGTATACGCCTGAGACATTCACTGACTAAAATCATCGTAGCCGTATGAGATAGTCCGTGCGCTCCTGATCGCCCCCTTCGGCTCACGTACCCACGCCCTCCCCTCGTGGAGCCGCGTCGTCAACATGCGCGTGCGCATAGTCCGCCAGTCTCTCTCTTGGGCGACATATCTGCGCACTGCGAACCTCTTTGACTGGCACATGGCGTCTCTACTTCATAAGAAGGCCGACCGTGTCAAAATACGGCGCTACGCACAATTCGAATACAAAGAGTTGTTGAAGGCGAAGAGCGGTGACCTACAATGCGAGATTGAGGACGCGGCGCTAAGTGGGGAGGTTGATGCGCTGTGGTTCCGACCCAACGAAGGAGAGAATGTGGATAAGAAGAAGGTCATGCTGTATATGCATGGTGAGTAGATCGTTCGAAAGATGTTGTAGCCTTGGACTGCGAGTTGATATGATACCCAGGTGGCGGATATGTCTTGCAATATTACGACGACCCCCTCTATTACGCCCTCACCGCTCGGTTCGCCAGAACGTTCAAAATGGACGTCCTAAGTAAGTTTCTTTCTCACTGTCCCTTCTCCCCTTCCCCGCTATCCCTTCACCCCCCAACGCCTTCTAACCCTGTATCACTGTCACCTACAGGCGTCGACTACCGCTCCTCACCCACCGAACCATTCCCCTACTGCCTGCAGGATACCATAAGCGCATACCGCTACCTCACCCTCGAGAAGGGCTACAGGCCAGAGGACATCACCATCGGCGGGGACAGCGCGGGCGGCAATCTCGCCTTGGCCACTGTCCGGTATCTGCACGAGTATCATGATTTGGCGCATGGGATGGCGCTCCCCGGGCGGTTGTTCCTCATCTCGGTGAGCATTCCTTTCGAAGCGGGCATTGAAGCGAGGAGGGGATGAGCGGGAGCAAACCTTTTCTTTCAAGGGCACATCGATGCGAGCTTTGTCTTGTTCCCTCGTGACCTTCTGCCAGCTTTTCTTTGTTCTCCTCTCGCAGTACATCTTTGGATCTATCAGCTCGTTGCTTACTTGTGCATTCTAGCCCTGGACAGACCTAACCATTGTCAATGCTTTGGACCCCTCCATCCAGACCAGAGCCAAGATCGACTACATCCCCGTCCTCATGGGTATGACTGGCGCGACCCAGCAGACGCGCACGCAGCCGCACGAGTACGAGCGCCGCAAGCACCCGTACATCTCCCCCCAGTTCGCCGATTTCACTTTCCTCAAGTCCGCCGCGCTCGAGGTTCACGTGACCTACAGTGGGGCGGAGCTCTTGGAGCTCGACATCGCCGCGTTCGTGAGGAGGCTAAGCAGTGAGATCGGGGCTGACAAGATGAACGTATGTGTGGCGGAGGATGCGGTGCATGATCATCAGCTTGTGTTTCCGGAGTTGGCGGTGAGCGAGGGCACGTTCAAGGTGCAGGCGAAGTGGTTCGGCGGGGGTGCGGTGGAGAGAAGCGTGCGCGTGCAGTATTGATGAGATCAGAGATGTACCTGTTTAAACATTATATAAACTTTTTTTAAGGACGTCGAGTTTCCACAGGCCGTATGGGTAATGTCGTTGCAGTTATCCGCTGTCTCCGGTATCATCATTCTACTTTCAAGTTCTCCACTGCTTACTTCCACGATCACAATGTCTCGCTAGGACGGCACATTCAAATCACAGCAGCCGATGTTTCTCTCTCTCTACATCTTGTGACAGCCCACAATGCTTCGCTGAGCGCTCACTCCTTCTCCGTGCCTGCTGACTTGGAATGGTCGTTTGCAATTTGTCACATGACATTCCCTGAAATGAGTCGAGAAATTTGGAAGGCTTTGATTGAAACAAAAAAAAACTGTCCAGCCTGACAGCGCGCTCAATTCGACTCCATTGTGCTTGAACCAAAAGTGAAATTGCAGCTAGGTAGATTGTGCTTTGGCGGGATGAATTTCCCTAGGCAGTGTGGGTCCCTCTACGAGTGTCGAGTGTGCTGATCCCAACATATTGATGGATTTCTAGGACCTTCAGGGGTGACTTGGGGGTCAGTGAAGAGTGTGGATGAGCAAACGAGGGCAATGCGGCTGGAGAGAATTCAAACATACGCCACATTGCCTTTTCAGGGCATAAACGCCTCCGATAACTCCGAGATTTCTTTTCTCTCTCCGGCGCTCTCCTTCCCCCCTCATCGTTGCTCGTGGAATACTGGGCGAATAGATCGAAGGAGGCTCAAACAGGTGACTGATCGTTCTATTGATTGGTATGGTTTATAGCAAATGCAGGAATTAGACTGTGCGATACCGATTGCAGTCCCTCAATTGGAAAAGAACAAACCTACGTACTGTTTTAAGGACTGAAGTCTACCCTTGGACACTATGCTTACTCTCTCAGTCTCCCTCGGTCCTGCCAGGCCTCGAGCTCGCCTTCTACCTTCGCGGGCGCCATCCACGGCCGGTTCTGAGCTTGCCCTTATGTCCATAGCGCCAGCCTGTCGAAATTAACACCGATTAAATAACCTAACCACTTTACTAGCTACAATGGTAAAGAGCCAGCTCCAAAGACCTCTGCATGTATCCTCTTCGAATCCACCCCACGGGCCTTCAACTCCTTCACCATGCCCGCCATGAAGCTCTCTGGCCCACATGTATAATAATCCGTCGCCGGATCATCCAGATGCAGCATTTTCGGTTCAACCTTCGCCAGGTCCATGCGCCCGGCAAAGTCGTAGTCTTTGCCTGCCGCCGCGCCTTCCGGGTGCGAATAGAACACTGCGGTCGCGAGCTGGTTCGGGTTTACTGCATGCAACCGCGCGACGTGCGCCTTGAACGCGTGGTTCTGCGGCCCATGAACCACCTGGATCCAACTGACCTGCCGCTTTGGAGGAGGCGCCTCCGTGGGCTTAACCAGCGTGTTGAGAATCGCGAGCAGTGGCGTGAGCCCGACACCTGCCGAGATGAGGACAATGGGGGCAGGCGAGGCGTCAAGGAAAAAGTCCCCGAACGGGTGCGCGAGCTCGACCGTGTCGCCCTCGTGGAGCGTATCATGCAGGAGGTTCGAGATCCAGCCTGGGTGCGCGGCGTGGGTCGTATCCGGCGTGTCCGAGCCCGGGTGGGTCGCGCGGATGCCCGCCTCGCGCTTGACGGATATGCGGAAGTGGTCTGGCGTAGGCGTGTCAGAGAGCGAGTACCTGTGTGCGAGGCGCGTCAGACATGCACTCGAAAAGAGGAGGTCGAGAGCACATACTGCCGAGACTGGTAGCGGTCAAGCTTTGGGACGAACCTCCGGACAGAGATGTACTGTCCGGGTCGATAAGCAGATAGCAGAAGCGACTCCTTCGGCTCAAAGTAAAGGCTGGTGATGTCCTCGCTTTCCTGCACACGCTTCGCGACAACGAATTCCTTCCAGCCGACCCATCCAGCCTGCTTGTACAGCGCAGCCTCGCGATCAATGAGGATGTGCGCGAGCTGCCAGTAACCTGCAAACCAGGCGTCGTATAACTCGCCCTTGAAGACATCCGCACCGAGGACGTCCGTGATCGTGCGGAGGAGGTAGGTGCCGACGATCGTGTAGTGCTCGGGGAGGATGTGCAACGACGCGTGCTTGTTGCAGATGCGCTCAACGACGGGCAGGATCGGGGTGAGGTCGTCAATGTTGTCCGCGTATGCGAGGATCGAGTTCGCAAGTGCGTCGGCTTGATGCCCAGTCTGGTGCGTCAAGTCAGTTTCAGCACACAGTTGAACCTAGAAGGCGACAGACCATCTGTTTGCTGTGGCTGAAAATATTGTTCAGATCAGGCTCAGCCTCCAGCATAGACTCGTAGAAGCGCCGAGTGATCTCCCCGCCACGCTGGGCAAGAATGGGCACGGTCGCCTTGATGAGCTTTCGCTGCGCATCAGTGAGCGGTCCTGGGTGTGGCAAGGATGCTTCCTGGGTAAATTCTTGAGCCATTGTGTATTCGGGATTAGATCAAGATGTGAGGGGCTACTTGTACAAATCAATGTGCTCATGATCGCAGTCATACGCGTAGTTTTATACGTCAATGACCAGCAATATTGATAAGCACGCTGAAATCATCATCATGCATCAGCTCTACGCGACTACTAGGGGCGGTTACCGTCGCCGTACAAACCCGTATACTGTACGCCACGAGCCGTAGGTTCACGGGGGGGGTGCGACGCATGATATGGTGAGAGGTACAAATTCATTTGAGGGCGCGTGACGCGTTCACACCTACGAAAGCCCAATAATCCCCGAAAATTTTAGTCGATGTTTCATCACCTCCTTCACCAGGAAATATACACCAGGGCTGTTCGTTGCTGACTTACCTTGCCAACTAGGTGAGGCACTGGCAGCTAGAGTATTGTTCGCAAATTGTTCGGGATGGAATTTCCGAGGACGCCGCAGATGTTGACAACCTTGTGCCAGTTTCAGGCTTAGGGGCCGGATCTTGGGTGCAAGCGTCGGGTGAGGGTGAGGAGAGAGCCAAAGAGGTACGGCGATGACTGGGAAGGGTGTTGATGTGTAGTGGGTATCTCGAGGGGTTCACATAGGCTCACATTATTTCTAAGTCATTTTATGATTGCTAGCAAATTTTGCGTTTTATCACTGACTGGTTCATTCATCTGTGTGATACGCGGTGAGACACCTCAATAGTTCAGTTCACGGTCGTTCGTGATCCGTGGGTAGACCCATGGTGGCGCCACGTACGGTACGGTGTCCGTCACCGTTCCGATCAAGCTCTCGAACGAGAACTTAGGTATACGGTTACGGGGCTGTACAATAGCAACCGTACTTCACCGTAGATATACGGTCGTACGGGATGCTTCCTGAGCGAAAATAGCAGGCACGGCACGGTAATAGGACGGTAACAATCCATACATAATACGATGTCCACCTACTAGCAGCTACCAGCTGCCACCAGCGGCAACGACTCGGAGCGCTCAGGAATGGTCACAGGATGAAACAAATATGCAGCAGCCAGGATTCAGGCATGCTATACATCCATTTGTAATACCGTGGACGCATTTTGAAATCGCGTCAAGCGAAATCTTGGTTTGGTATGCTGTTTGCAGAGGCATAGTTCAATAATTGGTCTTTTACAGCAAACAGCAGGTTGATAGTCGCCTCGCGTTTTGAATTCCCCTGAGGACGACGATCTCGAATTTGTACTTGCAATCCAACTGACGAGAACCGACGACGCCAAGTTGCAAATCGGACTTGCTCGGCCGAGCATTTAATCATGTCGTGGTCATGCGGTTGAAAAAATTTCAGCCATTTTGCAATTGCCTGTCCGCCCCGATCCGGGACCCTTTCCGAGTCTGTTCCGACCCCTACCCTGTTCACCCCGTTTGTACTCCGGTCGAGGGTCCGGGATTGGTCCGGGACGGGACGTGTCGAAGGAGAGCCTGGAGAGGCAACGCGCCGGGTGGCGCGCTTGTTTATCAATGTGTTTGCGCAAGTTCAGGTTGGTCTCGCGCCATGCCCTCATATCTGGGATGACCTATCACTTCGATGGTCACCAGTGTGCCACTGAATTCTCACCGGCGACGCTCTGGGGGAGTGGCGCAGAGGATGACGCACTGCTGGTTTACTGCACAATCACAGAGAAGAAGTAATTGTGAGGAAAACACATCACGGCGCTGCATGACGCATGAGTAATTATATCCGTTCTCGTTCTAGTTCTTCGATGGGCAGTGTTGTGTTGTCAGCTAATTCGTCGACATTTGAACTAGACAAAATGCGCCATGGTGCGACGCAATGTCATGCCTCTCGCTGATTCATAAATGAGCCGCAGAATGGGGCGACAGGGCTCTGTGTACCCGGTGGAATCAACTAGCCCGGGTGTATACATCAATATTGCATCAATATGTCAATTTTACCACTCTGACGAGCAAAACCGTGACAGAGCAAGAAGAAGCGTGCCAGTACTAGCCTGATGTTCGCCACTTATGTCAATGGTGGCGACCCCCGCTTCGATTTTCATCGCACTGCAGTTGACGTTCCACCCGTCCGGCTATAAACACTCCATCTTCATGTACCATAAAGGGTCGGACCAAACACATATGGTTGATCATGAGATCGCACCGATCCCTCCAGCATACCCTGAGGCGAAGGTGTTGTGCTAGTCCCCCAAATCTCTCATCGCTGTCCAGTTCGCAGGTTACCCGTTGATAGTATTCTATCCTGCGCCAGAGAATAGCACGCGTTCAGCCTCATGATTTTCTGCCAACGCACAAAAGTGTTAGTCATATGTACAGAAACACCCAACTATACTCACCGTGTTCAAGCACCCTCACTTTAACAGAGAAAAATTTAAGCACGTGCATTATAATAATTATATCTCCGTAATTTTATTATCATTTGGGCCGGAAAGCCGTTGAACTTGACCAGCTATTTATAATTGGCTGAGGGCTATTCGTATTGCCCGAGCCTAGAGTCTACTATTAGAAAGTGAGTAATGCCTGTGGGGAGCAGAATGAGGCGATATGACCTCTCGGGCTGGTGGACTAGACCGGCCAATAAGCTATAAATGCCGTTGGTTAATCAGACACATTGAACGAACAGAATATAGCAAGGAATAACGCATCAGACGATAGCCCAGTCCCTCTGGTAGGATTTTTGCTCCTCAGGTCAATGTCAGCAATCCTGGCTTCAAGTTATATCTTGCTGCAGTTGATCATCGGTTCTGTTCAAGAAAGACGGGGCGTCAATAAGGCTTCTCCGTCTTTCTTGAACAAAGATGAACGACAATAACCGATTGTGAGACTCGACCTTACCCTAAGGTGAGGATGTCGTACTTACCAATCCCCCCAAAGCCCCATCAACGTCTATCTCGCAGGTCACCCATCGATGGGATTATACACCGGAGTATCCGTTGATACCGCAGCGAAGGGCTGATGAATTTGAGAGTCGATCTCCTGTGAGGTGCCCTGCTACTCATGCAGCTCGAGGAATGCTTCGAAGAATAGAGATCGCCAGGCTATTTTATGAGGGAACTCACATAGAGCCGCGAATACCGAATAATATTGCTCCAGTGATGTTGTGGTTAAGATCTGAGAGTCATTACGGGCGCCCGTTTATGTCATTGGAAGAAGCAAGTACGATATTAGTTATAGGATACATACGTAGATTTACTCTACCATAGGGAGACGCTCCCCCATGGAGTATAATCAAAGATTCCCAAAAAAAAAAGATCTGAGAGGTAGAGGGAAAGACTTTTGGCCCGGGGTCAATGTGATGATCAAAAGGTCTTGGTGACTAAACTTTAAAGCGCTCACCGGCCCATGTTACTGTTACCCGGGCACTGCTCCTTCTCCTCTTTGTACTCTATCTTCCTTGTTTCAATATGGAACCAATAGCTTCCCCCTTAACGCAGGCCATTAAAGTGGAGTACGCGTCGTCCGAGGACAATGTAAAGATATACCAAGGAATTGTGAACGGAGACTGGTGCATTGGCGCTGTGCCCAACGGAGGTATGTCAGATGTCTTAACAGGACAGGGTTAACAAAGCTCAAACATTGCATGTGTTACACAGGATTTTCTTTGAGCCTGCTACTGAAAGCGTGCATCCAATACCAGGCATCGACGAAGCATCCTGACCCCATCAATGTCACCGCCCACTATCTTCAGGCCGTCCAGGTCGCCCCGTTCGAAGTTCGCGTGAGGACGATCAAGAACGGCAGAGGCTTCTCTAATGTCCTGGCTGACTTGATGCAGAAGGTGATATCGTCTCTATAGCATATAAGCAACCCGCTAACAGTAGCAGGGCACCGTCAGGATCACAGCTCATTCAGTGTTCGGCGTTCTAGAACCACTTCCAGACGCCCCCGGCCCCCATCTTACCTTGAAGGCCCCTTCTCCATACGCGCGGCGCCATCCTCTACATCTACATCCTTCCGAAGCTATCCCCGAACCTCTGCGGTCTACATGGAAATTTCATACACTTGCCCGATGGGCGCCAGACCCTATATATAAGGAGCAAAATGCACCAGGAAGCTCCCAGCGGACCGATAGCCAAACCATTGGTGGTGGCGGAGTGAAATGGGCGGCATGGTTCGAGCTGACGGACGAGTCAGAAGTCATCAACACGCCCTCGCTTTGTTTCCTGGCGGATATATTCCAGAATGCGCCTGTCTTATTGCCGGAAAGTGAGAAGGTCGGCCTCGGAACAAGGTATATGCACTGTTCCTGCTACTATATTTTGGCAATTCATATCTTCGCTGCAGCTGGTTCCCCACGATGGTACTGAACATTGAGTTCAAGTTCCCGATTCCGAAGACATCCGCCGACCACTCTACTCGCACAGTCGGTATCTACTCTTCGACCCATTTCATGAATGATCCTCAAGGGAGAAACAACCCGTACATTGAGGTCTGGACGGCGCCTTGCAATATCGGTGAAGGGCAGGTGAACAAGAACTGGAGAGAAACACAGTTCTGCCTTGCTACTAGCACGCAAATGGCCCTTGCCATCCCCATGGAGGTTAACCAAAGACAGGCTTCTAGATTGTAACTTTTGCGCTAAATCACTTATTTGTTATCTTTATGGGTCTGGCCCTACCGTCTGAAATATGTTAGTGACCTTCAGCGCTTGGAGTTATGATTCTGACGAGGCTACACGCCGAACGCTGATCACGGTGAAATTGCACTGGCACAAGGACATTACTGACACAAAAGCAATACGAAAGCAATACGAAAATGAAGCATGCGAAAGCAACACGAACCGTACGAATAGCAACACGAAAACAAGACAAAACATACCAAACAACATGAAAGCAACACGAAAGCAAACAAAAAGAATCAAACTTCTTACTCTCGAACAACGCCCACGGACGGTTGCATGCCCATGACCTTCCATCCACCTTCATTCATAACCACGTAGGACTCCCAGTTATGCGGCGCCAATCGACGGGCGTTGACTCTCTTTCCTCCCGGATCACCCATGATAGGAATGACTTCAATGTCTTCGTTCTCCCTCGTAATAGCGCTCTAGAACAGTCGGCTTAACATATGCCATGAAATGTAGAGGTAAGGTGACTTGCCAGGACATAGCAAGGAATCCACCACCACCCCCCTTTGTGCTGGACCTCCGCGTATGTGGAACTCTACGATATAATAAGCGTGGTGAATTTATGATGTGCGTATGTTCACTGACCATACAAATTCGGTTCGCCAGTGCGTTAATTATTGGACTAGGCATCTCAGGATGAATATATTGAGGCACGGTGTCTTGCTGCTCGATTTCGTCCAGCTGAGGGAATGCTATTCCACTGGATCCGTCCGAATACGTCAGTGTATAACCTGCCAGCTTCAATCCTGCCTGAAGCACCAGTCAGTCTTGCTAAACATATGAAACCCAGTTGAGTGTTGTTACATAAGTGCAAACGACCGTATCATTGGCTGTGATGATACCAGTACGCGTCGAATCCCAGCACCCTTGCTGGTAATTAAGCTTTCGGACAATAATGTCCTGACCAACCTAAGATTAGGCAGGCACAAGAGGCATTCAATATTGTTCGCGATACCGGTAAATTCGGAGCACACCTGATATCGGTCCGAGTAAGCATTGTTCCAGACTGTATGCTTCATGTCGGGCAGATGGTGCCACCGGGACCCAGCATACCGGTGTTCGTCCTTCTCCGGAGTGAGATAAAAGTCCTCCGACAGGGGCACGTCCACGATGCGATGGGATTCGATAAGCCTGGATGGGAGAGCCATTTTAGGGAGACAGATGGAATGGGAAGGCAGCCTAGAGAGCGGATATATCAGCGGGGTCATTTATAGGCTCTTTGGTGGCACGATCCCGCAGCCACGCCCCGTGGTGACAGCTTACATTGTGGAAATTTTGCCACAATAATATCAGATCGTTGACGTCGTCATATTTGTAGGTCCGAATCTCCGTATCCTTGATAGGGTCATAGATGGCAATGATAGTGAAACATGCGGTCTCATCTCCCCGAGCTTGTCTGACATTTAGTAATGCAAAATCCAAGCAAAAATATGTTTTCTTCGATTCCTACATATTGCAGCCTTATTTTGCTTTGCCAATCTCCCACTTGGTTATCATTTCCCGTTGGAATTCAAAGCCATCCATGGACCACACAGCTAGAGCCTGCACCGAAATTTCCACCGAGATTAGTATGTTCCTCAAGATAGTGAAATGAAAGTTACATACTTCGGTGCCACCTGTAAGATGCGATCTAGGTGCATCATTGCACTGATCTCGCAACGCAGGCTTCCAAGTCTTCGTTGTGATTCTCTGCATGGCTTTTACGACCGCCTCTCTAGATGCTTCTTCGAAAAGCGAGGGTTGCCGAAGTGCAATTCGAGCACGCACAAACATGCACGCACGGGCGCGCATCTGCCCGAGGACATGTTTTGCCCAAGTTTCACGCACCTAAAGTAGAAATTCCTTGCTGAGGTTTTCCCAAGGTTTTCCTCCAGAGCGTCGGAGAATGATTTTCTTGAAGTTGAAGCCCATTTGGAGCCTGTCACGCGAGAAAGGTACAGGGGAGGGCTCCCGCCCGATAGTATCCAAGAGGCGGTTGATATATATGAGTTTCAGTAATCCGTAAGGGTCTTCGTCGCCATTCTTCGAATTTTTCTTCTTCTTCCTTGTACAACGTCTCGCTAAGAGGAAATAAGGCGATGTCCAGCGTAGCCACAGATGAAGGGAGTGTGGTTGTTCACCATGAGCTAAGCGCTGGCGGAGCACCTTCCTCTCTTTTTATCGCTGTTTACAGTTTGCGTCAATTCGCTAGCTGAGATTTGCAGCAAAGTACAAGTTGATAGATGTCTCGCGTTTTGGATCGATTTAACCCCACCTGCCCGATATGTACTCAGGCACACCGACACAGCACAGTACAGCTACCACCACTCCGCCCTGCGATCCTGCTGTGCCCTCGAGCTTTATCCTCTTGCCCCTGCAACAATAAGCACCTTTCGCATTTTGTTATGTCTGCTGGTAATTGAAGATATATCCATCCTACGCAAAAAGACCTCATGTGTCAATGGCGGCTCACATGAGCTCTGACAAATGTGGGAGCTGTGCTGTTTCGGTGTTACTGAGTACATATCGGTAGGGGTGCTCACCGTACCGTATACAGTTACGACCGTACAATGTACGGTTCGTTACGGTTTATTACCGTACCGTACCTGACCGTATTGGCAAGATCTCGAGGGCCAACGGAACGGTTATAGGCTAATTACGGGTATACGACCGTAATACGGTTATACGGCGCATCGGGTATAATAGAATTTACTACTCACAATTCTTGCCAGGAATCCGATGGGTAAGAAGGGGTAAGTCATTTTTGCGTCGCAAGCGCGATGAAAGTAGCTTCTGTCGCGTTCGTGAGTTGATTTCAGTGGTGTGGCCGCAGAACTGAATGTAGTGGCGCGACTTTGATGTGTCATGACAGCCCGGGCCGTGACAGATCCAGATCGTTCCGGGGGGAATTAGCCCCTGTATTGCCACAGCTCGATTTTTCACATTGCAACCAGATTGCAAGAAGCTCGACACCACGCGGGCTACAGTGAGCACCCCTACATAGTATCGGGCAGGTGGGGTCAAATCGATCCAAAACGCGAGACGTCTATCAACTTGTACTTTGCTGTAAGGCGATGCACGAAGTAAGCGAAATGAAACTTCACCTGGAGCTTAAGCTTCGAGTTCGAGAGGGCATTATACCGAGTCGAGGACCTGGTTCCAAGTTAGCTGGTGTTTCTCAACTTGTGCCTTTTCTCTGACGCTACTAAGGACTGGATTATAGGCACGATGCTCTCGGCTGTGTATCGAAAACGCGGTGGCTTGACACTGGTGCTCATTGGACGCTCAGGAGCGTCCGAGTCTCGAGTCGCGATTTCCCTCGCGGCTGAGTCATAGAATAACGAGCCCTGGATGTTGAATATTGAATCCTGATGAGTTTCCAAGATTGTTTTACCTGTCCGGTATGTTGCAGCGAGCCCAGTCCATTGCAGTAGCTCAAACCTGCAAATAATTCGGACAAGACCGTCATGGTAAAGCGCAACAACGTATATATTACGTACGTAAATTCGAAACATAATCCAAAACCCAAACAGAATAAGTCCTGCACACGCACACCGGCATGTACACATAGATAGACGCACTAGAACCCAGAAAAGACAGGAATGCCAACACAGTTATAGCGTTAACAACAAGCCAGAAAAGAAGAAGCAATTTCAAACAACTGTCAGATATGCATACATCCATATATCACCAAACCAACCGACGCCAAACCCCAACACCCGGAAAGGCAACCCAAGGCTCAACTTGTCCACGCATTACAAAAGCGCAGCAACGGCGGCTGCGACCACAGCGAGAACGGCGCCTCCGGGACCGGCGGTCATTGCGCCGTTGGACGACGAGCCGCTTGCACCGGTGGTGGAAGGTACGCTGGACGCGGAGGTTACGGTGACCACAACACCACCAGACCCAGTGCTGGTGACGGTGAAAGAAGACAGGGAGACGGGTGTGGCCGTCGACGATGCGCCCGCTGCCGAGGTGCTCGCCACGCTCCCGCTCGCGCTCACGCTCGCGGATGCGGATGCAGAGCTGGCAGCGGAGAAGAGCTGCGCCGAGGAGTAGGTCACGCAGTTCGAGGACGCGGGGATGCGCGGCTGCCACGGGAGGGTGGTGGTGGGCGAGAGGGACTCGGGCATGCTCCAGGTGAGGGTCTGGCCGTTGGTGGTGTACGTGCCGACGACGTCCTGCAGCTCGCCTTCGCAGGAGGTGAACTCGTTGGGGGTGTATGAGGCGGGCATGTTGTAGTCGCAGCCGATGAGATCGTAGGTGTTCTGGCAGTAGTTGGGCGATGGGACGGTGGGGTCGCACAGCTTGATGCAGAACTGGCCGGAACCGACGAAGCTGGGTTGCGCAGGCGCATTGTTAGCATGAGACGAGGAAATGAAGGCATGCGACGTACTTGTTCCAGCTGGTCACCTGTGTCACTGTTTTCCCGTCGCCGGAGGGCATCCCGGTGGAATACACAAGTCCGCCAATGGGGTTCCCGAGAAGGTCAGCCCCGTGAGGGTCGAGCTCTCCTCCGGTGTCGTTTGTCGCGAGACCGATCCCGTTCTGGTTGAAGAGCCCGGTAACCTGGATGTACGCGCTGGTCTTCATGAACTAGAAACGGACAAGATAGACATCAGTTCAATTAGTACTTGAAACCTACGATGCTGGCTGGTTGGACGCACCTGAACAGCAGTGATAGATCCCGGCGTGATGACGCGGGTGCCGTGCCCGGGCTGAGCGCAGTAAGCTACGACGGCTGCCTCAACATCCCCAATGCTGCCGTCCGCTATCGGCGAGCCCCACAGGCAGAAGTCGGCCTGATAACAGGTTCAGTACATGTCCTGATTTCGACTTCCATGATCATATGGGACTCACTGCAGAGTTGACCTCCATCGTCTGGCACTCGGACGTGGCACCCTCAGTGGTGGAATTGCAGATGTTGTACCCGGCCTGGGGCCCGCGACCGATAGCATAGGGGTTGACCTGATAAGGGATTGCAGAGTATGGGTACTGGTAGTCGGTCAAGGGCAAGGGCGAAGTGGTCTCGTAGGTCGTCGCAGCTGCCGCCCGTTTCGCGAGGTCGCGATGCGCCGTGGGGGTCCGCTTCGCGGGTGGGGATTGGGTGATGGTTGAGGCATCATCGGCCGCAAGTACGGGGGTAAATGAGTGTAGAGATGCGAGCGCTGCCACGAAGAAAAGGCGGGGAAACATGGCGAATGAGGATTAGGAGAACAAGGGATGAAGAGCTGACAACAGTCGAGCAACAAAAGATTTATGAGTCCCGGACTCCCGGTTTGGCTGACCGTGATACGGTGATAGACCGTGATGTGCCTGACAGGCGGGCGCAGATCCGTAGTACGAGTGGTCCGGTTTATTGACTCGAATGTTAGCTTCTCAGGTTGATTTATGTTCTTGAATTCAGCAACAAGTGATGGTTGGACTGTAGATCGTCAGACGGGAGGGACGCACACAACGAGGTGCGCAAGTGAAAGGTATGTTCAAAGATAGGTGCTGCGCTCGGCACCTTTATATGTACCATGGGCGGCTGGCTGTGGCCGCAGACAAAAATAGCCTGTTCCAACCAGGTCCCAACATCAATGCCCACTGAGACTCAGAGGCTGGTCGAGCACTCAGCACTTGATGCTTGAGAGAAAATGGTGGCGATAATGCGTATAACATAGCTCAAAATATTGATGCGCATTCCAAGGACGCGACGTTAGGAGCTGTTTAATTAACAGGACAAATTCGGGACCAGTGTGGTGTGTGCCACTCGAAAGCAAGATGCCTGTGAGCAGCTGCAGGAGAACAACAATGGGAATAGTCAAATAAAATGCAAGTTGAGTGAAATGATTTGAGTTATAGATAACATGAGCAGAAGGTAGTAGAAGTAGTGTCGATTCACCCTGCTGTCGTACGCTCATATGAACACACGGGGCCCCTGAGCTCATTGTCACGTCCCGCACCGATCGCCCGACTTCCGCGATGGGCCTTACTCTCAAGTCTCTAAAATTCCTAAAGGCAATCAGGAACGTGTCTCTGCTCTTCCGGGTCTTTACCTTCGCACTCCATTGTGCGCTTTCTCCGCATATCCTCATCCCTCTCCTCCCTCTTACAATCAAGATATATACATAAATTACCGTTTATCTGCTGCTCTAATCAGAAAAGGGATCTCCGGCAGATCGTAGCAAAGCTATCAGTCTAATGCCGAGTAGAGCAGAAAGTCAGAAGGCTGAATCCCATTGAGTTGGGGTAGTAAAGACCCCTAAATATCTCTGGTCGGCGTAGTGGAATATGTGTGGCATCCGTAATAACAGCTACGAACCCAATACGAATCTTTGATATCGAGAGAACAGGTCGACGATGGCTTTAAGATCAACAACTGCGGCGGCTTGCGACTCACTACCTCAACTGGCAAGAGGATACTTTCGGTGTTCATGCCTGCAGTAAGTCAACAAATTCGAGGCTTATACAAAGCTTATACTCGAATTATCCATGGGTTAACGCACGGCAGGAAAAGCATGAAATCAAGAACAGGTGGAATAGGTGAAATGAAAACAAAAAACTGCGAAGCTGAAGGAACAGACGAACCAAAATGAAGCATAGGGTGATGTATGAGAATGCAGCCCAGGGCAAGGCGATGGATCGTGCTACGGAAAAGCCATGAGCTCATCAACAAAAGAGGTCCATATGTAGACCTGGCTGGTTTGGTGCGCCGCTGGTAGTGTTGGAGGCTGATAATTTTGCATGAAATCATACTGGGGGTCGCGGTCGTGCTCGAATACGGGAGGCAGATGGGAAGGCCTACAATCAACCGCACCGTAATTTGTATCGAGCGTCTGCGTAGCAAATTCGCAGCTTCTGTCGGCGGAAGAAGCGTTGCGGGCGACATTGAAATTGATAGCAGGGTCGAACCCTGCTGACACCACCGTGCTTCCATCTGGCAGGGGCGACATCGATTGGCTAGCAGACGGACCGATGCTAGAGTGGTGCGAATGTGGCGGTGGTTTGGCATGCAGTTTCGTTTTTATGAGTGATCTGCGACCTCCTACTAGAATGGCAACTTCGTCCGTTCCCAAAGCGTCGGTGTCGTCCTTTTGTTGTGACTTTTGAAAAGTATGGGACTCGTATACCTCAGCCATCGTGCTTTGCGATCGCTTCAGGAGCCTTCGGAACGTGTCCTATGGATGGGGCTTATTAACGGTTGGCATTAGCCCGACACTTGGAAGCTTACCAGCATGGGTGGCGCCCGAAACTGGTCAAGTCCTTTGTCAAATAAATGTGCCGCTTCCTCCAGACTCAAAAGAGCATCGCGTGCCAAATTACAGCGCGGAGCCTTGATAACCAAAGCCCCCAGTATAATCTGTGATTAAACATCAATCAACAAATTGATAACATTGCAATAACATTGTTGGAATATACTCACACAGGCAGAGTACAAAGATGGCCATAACCACCACTGCTCGTAAGTCACTTGTGGGTGGGCTTGGTGAAGATCTCGCATGCCCGATACCAACTGAGCAGCACTTTTGTAGGCTGCCCGGACCGACGGCGCCATTTTGTGCTTTAGAAGATCCAGTGGCTCTTCACGCACCGCTTGCGCGAAATAGCTCCTGTGAATAGATAGGATAGCTACATTTGTGTGAGATGTCGCTCAAGCTCACTTAAAAGGTATACATACTATGTTCGCGGAGACCGAGGACACCGTACTGTTGATATGCTGTCGTAGGATCAAGCGACCACGAAGAGTCGGTGTCTGATGGTTCTGCTGGGCACTGAAGGTGATGAGGAATGGGTGCGTGACGGAGCCGCTTGTCTACTTCCAGTAGGTCCTCGTATGGCGGGGGTTTTGCACTGTAACAAAACTGCATAGCGATGGACATGCAGTCAGCAGAAAAGCGGCGTTTCCAATCGTGAACTGGGGCAAATGGCGGTGAGAAGCTCTCCCGCAGGACAGCAAGGATTGCCACTCACACCCAGGTTCCGAAACCCCAAGGAATGTTGTATGCCGTTCAGTGTCGATAGGGAATTGACAATCGGTGTGTCGTACGCTCAAATTAGGAGGAAGCCCCATCCTGAGGCTCTGTCGTTGTGTTAAGGCTAGGGTCAACGCAGATAGAGAGATTACCTACCGACATCGCTTCCATTGTGTATAACTCCCAAAAAAGAACGCGACGTCTTTGATTTTCTTCTTCGCCTAAAGTCCAGCTGACGCTGTCCCTTTCTGTCCCAGGCTATATCAGCTCAGCAGGTATTACGAGGCTTGATGATAATCACGCAATCCAATCTGCCAATTTATAAGCCTAGTGGTGCGATGAATAGGCATGAAAATTTACGATATGGGCAAGTCTTACGCACGTTCCCTCTATGAGCCACTTCTCTTGGTCACACTGGTAGTCAGACGCGCGCATAAAAGAGGTAGTGATGAGGAGGGCCTGAATGCTTGCTGTGGTGGCCTCTCGTACAATTGTCTCGAGGGAGAGTGCTGCTCGAGCAAGTACATGGTACTGCTTAGCCAATCTGTCGGAATACAAAGATCGGTCGTAGTATGCCGCGGAAGCTAATACCGCGAAGAAAACTGAGAGTCGGTGAGCGTGGATTGTGGCTAGTGATGCGACCTGTGAGCACCCGTACAGAGGCTCGATGATAGTTTTCATCAGATCACATCGCTCTATTGGATTGAAACTAGCAATTGCCTGACTTCAGTTTCCGTGAGCACAGGCCGAGCATCAAAGCGACTTACAATGTGCCCTTCTTGTAATATATATCCAGTAGTTCGAGCGCCCTTGAGCGTACCGGCATGAATGGGTAGAACTCGGAGTTGGTGTACCGGCAGACAGTAAGGCCCATCGGGAAGGCTTTGGAAAGGTCGGCGATGGCGTGTCCTAGTTGTCGAGATATGATACTGAGGTCAGCGATATCCGCGGTGTTCTCGTTCTGCTTGAAATCAGACTTGCTGTAAGCATCGGATGAGAAACGCACTTCAGATTCAATCACGCCAACCAACTGTATGCGATACCCCAAGTCAGCTTGATACCTCTCCGTACATCATGATATGAGCAACCCTACCTCAGAAGCTGCCGATTCTCCGCGGTATTTGGCATTTCCGTCAGGATCGACAGCAAGCAAGCCCATGGCTTCTGCGAGATCACTGTCATCGTTGTACAGCTGTAAGTCGTCGGTGGGTAGCACCAGCGTGTCTTCTTGAAGCAAAGGATGAGAATCACCCGGAGACGTGGCCCTCAGCCTGTCCTGCAACTCTTTGACTCTTGCTTGAGCGACCTTTATCTGACTGCCAAGGCGCTGGAATTGGGCAGCCAGCAGCCTGCGTCAATGCGTAAGGGTTCGATCCGGCAGAAGTGCATGCATATTTTGAGATGGCATTAAAATTGCAATTCACGTACGGGTTCCCTTTAGTCGGTGCCAAGGTACCTGTATACCCAGTATGACCTCAGTCAGTTGAAATACTTACGCGCAGCGGACCGTCCCGACTCGCCATCTGGACATATCTTATCACAATCTCGACGAACGCAGGACTGACACGGAAAGATCCTAACCGTCAGCCAACGTACGCGTCAACCCTGACCAATAAGGTCCTGACAAATAAAACCACCTGTCACACTTGATCTTGGACCTGTCCAAATCAAAGGGATTGGAGTCGCATTCGTAATGCTAGTGCGCAAAGCTCACCGCCGGCATTCCGCACAAGGCAGACCTAGAGGAGATCATCGTTCATCGTCTGATGGGAGTCTGACTGAGAGGAGACAAGGACAAACCACCCTTCCGACCACGAAGTTCGTTATCAATCTGGCTCATCTCCGATGCTTCTTCAACGCTGTGGTTGTGTATGTTCTGGAACCTACACAGGGTCTTTGCTTGAGGCAGTAAATGTTAACCAAGTAGTGCTGCCGAAGTTCGGTTCCGTTTGGGTTCAGGCCTCAGGGGTAAGCGCTAAGCACTGGAGCGCTCCGTGAAAACAGGCGTGGTCGTGGGGAAATGGTTGTGCGCCACTCGAGACGCGACTCTAAGCCTAAGAGCTTGAGGCCAGCTTGAAGCAGCTTGAGCCTCTATCGAAATGAATGGGCACGCTTTTGGTATAAAATTTGATGTAGGCAATTTTATGACGGGCGATTGGGCTGACGAGTATCAAGTTCAACTGTGCTGTCAGGCATAGTGTGGGGAATGTAAGCTTCATCGATCATCCCTCAGCACTTCGTGCTTGCAAGAAAATAGTGGTAATAACGCGCATACGGTAGCTCATTGACGTGCATTCCAAGGGCGCGACATTAGGAGCTATAATTAACAGGACAAATTCGGGGCCAGTATGAGGTGTGCCATTCGAGAGCAAAATATCTGTGTGTGAATAAAGAGAATGATAGCCAAACCAAATACAAGTGGAGTGGGATGATTTGAGTTATAGATACCATGCATGTGTTCCGCATAAGCAGAAGCAGTGCGCTGCAGCTTGTGCTCTGTTACTTGTCTGTTACAATGGTCATAGTTTCTTCCAGTTTTCAATTTCCCTCTTAAATCAACTACTCCATCTTCCTCCACCAATTATGCCTCGTCGAACAAATCGAAGACACAAAAGGCAGTAGGGATCGAACTTTCAATGGGATTAGCCGCTTCTTCCACATTCCATTGCAACTTCGACCTCAGCATCCTTCAATCAAGACGCGAGGTTCGAGAAGATCTGGTCGGACCGTGGGGCGAGGTGAGACTGGAAATCTTGATAGGCTCTGCCGGTGGGCCAGAATTATGGGAGTTCCTGGATTTGGGTCCCGATGGGAATTGGGAGGCAGATCTTGGTGAGATCGGCCTGCTATACCCCCCCGTTTGCAAGCCATGTGGCGACATGGGTAGGGAAATGTCTATGGCGGTTGATTTGCGCCCGGCAGACCGTCGACTACCCCCACTATTCACACTACGGGTATCCGAGGCTATGGCTATGGCTTCCTCGATTGATGTCACGGTGGCACGAGAAGTGCGAGCGTATGAGCTTACTTGGCCAGGGGAAGGTGGCGTTGTGGGAGATGGTATGTTTATCATTATCTTGTCTTGCAGTTCTGGTCGGGGTGCATTCCGTATATTCTCTCCTTCATCCCGTGCTGAATTTTTAGTGTGCGCCTTTAAGCCTGCAACCTCCCTTTCTTTCCGAGCGTTCTCATCTGCGTCAACTTTCTCCAGAACTTCTGACTCCGACATCTGTTCAGGAGATGATGACCTTACAGGATACGTTGAATGCATCATCGACGTGTAAGGGCCGCCATCATCACCGCCTTGGTCGTGTAGTGGTAGACGGTTTTCTCTAGCTCGTTCGGGAGCATCGTCTTGGAAGCCATGAGGTATATTCGCTGCCGGTTTATCTCGTGCTATATGGGCACCGCCCTCCGAGTCAAGAGGTATGCTCTCTGCTGCATCTCGTGTTGAATCTTCGGCTGGCGCCCATGGGATGCTTTCCCGTTGTTTCTGAGCTTTTTCATCTGCTTCAAGCCCTTTGGCAACTGCTAATTGCCCCAAAAGCATTATCGCCTGATTGGATGCATCAGGGAAAAGAATCTTGGACCTATTGCTGTTGGAAACAACCGATGAATAACCATTACCCACAGATCCCAATATGATGATAATACCTTTGGAGCCGTCGAATAAGTCTGCCTGAAATTTCGAAAGAGTTCTCAGATTGATTTTCATCTGCTGGCATTAATAATAATGGCAGTCGATGTAAAGTTGCACAAATCATCATATGAACGCCTTCGGGGTCCAGCCTCAGTGTATCCAGACCACTGGACAAGACCGCGCCTCTTTCTTCGCAATTTAAATCAACGTGTTCGAGAAGTTGGATGCCAATCAAACAAAGCCCGTCTGACAGCGAGTAGGGATTGTTTTCGATCCGTCGATTCCAGATAGGTAGCTCGAGAACTCCGCCGAGATATCTGATCGCTAAGAGTCTTCGAAACTCGGTCACGGCGAATGTGCTTCTGTATGTGCGATGCGCCCAAAATACCGATTAGTGATGGTTTGAGAGAGAGAAAAAAGGGGGACGCGTCACTGACTTTGATATACAATTCGATAATTGGTCAGAGATACAAAGACCTCCTTCAAAGCATCCGAAGTCGCGCGGCATCATCGCCTCAATTGCGTTGGTCTCGGTGATGTTGTCAGGTGATAGGCAGTAAGCAGCATAATCAAGAAAAAAGTTCCACTCCTGATGGCCGCCTGCGCTTCCCTTCCTCCATAAGCCGTTGATGTCAGATTGGGACGGATGTAGCCCTTGTTTGAAGGGTAATTGATCGACAAAAAGCTGTCGTAGGCCAATGTAGCGGGTCGTAAGCATCACAATGCCTTTGAAGGCCGCTAATTGAGTGTGTGCCGATTCTCTGTTTGAATTGTGAGTTAGACATACAAAGCAGTCGTCCTAAATTTAATGCATGAGATGCCGCACCCTCGAGTGTAACTCAAAACTTGGCTACACAATTTCTTCAATCCCGAGATAGCTATTCTTGACCGATCATTGTTGGAGGTGGGTTCAGAATGCCGTAGAAGATACAGTTCATCTAGCCGTTCCAACCGCTCATCTTCATTGCCAAAGAATGCCTCGACAGCTAGAACGGCAGCGACAGGGCCTCGCCGGCCGAGCAGGCGCGATTTGAATGCATCTATATATTTTCTACCTGCTCCATTCTTGATAACTTGGTTATGTTGGGGATCTGAAGTCGTAATGACCGTCAGTGCCCGCGAATGCAACATTTGAGTGCAGATTGGGTTCGATACTTGATGGCTCGGATAGTATTGTGATATCGTTCGGACAGGCGAGGCGGATGCTGGTGGATGTACGAGCCTTGAGCGAGGTGCATGTTTTCCTAAAGCACTAAGTTCCGACACCTTGTCAACGAGGCTAAAACGAGGCTGATTGGTTAGCATTCCATAGAATTCCATGGTGTATAGGGGCATTCCATATGTAAGGGACCGACCTATCACAGGGATAAGTAATTTACTGTATTCTCTTAAATTTGCAATACATTTATGTACCGAAATTTACCCGAGTCGGCTACATACGGTGGGTTCGCCACCCGTGGAACCTGTCAATACTGTACTAATACGACCTTAGGTTCAGGCTGATTTCGTGTGACCGAGGTCACTGACATGTTCAAAGGTTCTGATCGAGTGGTGACATGGGACGAACTTCGGATATGTTCAAAATCAGGCCTAAAATAGTAATCTAATGGGCTTTTTGCTGGCTCGGGCAAGGCTCGGGCGAAAATCTGCCCCAGAAGATGTTCATGGCCCAGATTTTCGCGTGATAGTCACGCAAAATAGGCTCAGTTCAGACGGCCTTGGGACATGTGACGAACTTAAGGTCGTATTAGTACAGTATGGCTCAAGTGGCCACATCCATGATCCCTCCACATCCCCGTCGTTTGCTGCACAACGTCGCATGCGGGGTGCTTAGAGCTCCTATCTTTAGTACATATGATGTATTAGATACAAAATAAGCCTCTGGCTGATGTTTATAGCAGCGGGCGGGCTCAGAATATGTCCATGGATGATGATGTGCAGAATTCAGCCCCAAATGAGCTAGAGCTGAGTTTTGGTCAAGTTTTGGTTCAATAATGCTCATTGACTACAACAAAAAGCGCTTTTATTCTGAAGTTACACCGCTGAAAATAGGTTGATTTACTGATAAATACTGTAACAAGTCACTTACACACATTTTGCTTTGAAAAATCCATTTGAATAGTCTTTAGCTAAATATAATCCCACATGCAGGTGTTCTGGGCGCTGCATCTCCAAAACGTGACATATATTTGCCTGTTCATTGTGGATAGGTTTCCGGTACATTCGGTGACAGTTTCGTCTGAGAACTTGCTGTTGCCTGGCCACTCCTAGTGTAAGGCTCGCGAGTAAGGTTCACATGAAATTACAAACCAAAAGTCTCTACTTCACATGTCCTCGGGTTTTCGAGCCAGTGCGAAACTTTGATTATTTTTCCCAAGAGCAAGTGTTTTTTTAAGTCCAACTCATATTTACCGTGCCCCGCCAAAAGCCCGTCCGTTGTATACAATGGTAAAAGCTTGCTTAGTTCATACAAGCAGTTATGAGTCTAGTTGTTCCCCTTGTAAGTAGTTCCTCCATACAATGTGTATCAATGTCAAACACTTTCGTCGTTTTCATCGCTTTCGTCACTCCCGTCGGGGCGCCAATGCCGTATTTGACTCATCCATTCCAAGATGTTTTGCAAGTAGTATTGACCATTGTATTCACCAATCCAAAGTAGAGTCGAATACCACGCGGCGAGGACCATGCAGCCACATAGAGCGGAGGCAACCGTCACACGTGTAGGCGTTGATGTGTGGTCGAAGCAGTAAAACAAGAAAGCCGCCAGAAACTCCAGAGTTCTAATGATGCTCAGTAGAGGGACACATAAAAGACACGAATACTTACGACCAGATCAGCAATGCATATGGCAGTGCGTACATGATGGCAAGGTTTCGCAAGCCAGTGGTACTACCGTGTGTCATATTGCCCAGAAACCTGGCCTGCATCGATCGTCAGCATATCAGCATCCATTTTCAATTACCAGACCTTCACGACACTTACAGCCATGTCTACAGGCCCTTGACCTTTGGGCCGATTCTGTTTCAACAAAAGCAGAGCGAATAGCATGCTAGCTAAGCTCGTAACAATTGAGGTGTACACTAGTATCTGTGTGGGTGATCGATGTGAAACGACAAGTCCACCTTCGTCAACACTTTGTATAGACAAAAAAGCAATATTAGCGTTTAACAGCACCGTAGCCTACGCGCTTCATGAGAATGGAGCTGAAAAAGGTTTTACACGAGAGGACCTACAGTAATGCTTAGTTCTCCCCATTGTTTTTCGAGGTTTCCAATGAAGGCCTTCCAAGAGTTGGCGTGAACAAAGCCATCCACCCATATTTTTTCAAGAGCCTTAAGATGGGATATCGAGCCCCAAAAGAGGAAGGCCTCCATAATCTGGATCGATCTTGTGCGAGGGGTTGCTATGGTACCATAGATTGTCTGACCAGCAGCAAGACGTGAGCCATGCTGACCATACAAATGGAGAAAGTGGCTGTGTTCTGGTGCAGGGCCATTCAAGTCAGTAGCATGTGGTACGAGTGTGTGTTAACTAGTCCCACTTAGATTGCGCATGATCCTGCCTTAAAATCGAGGAAATGGGTATCAGCCTGGCAGGCGAGCTGTGTGGGAACAACTGACCAATAATGGCACCAGAATGGGCGCGATCACAGACCAATTTTGAGGGATCTGGACAAGTATCAATGTCAAACCATGCGCCAACCTTGCACGATAAATGTATGCACACCGTGAATACGATCCAAAACATCCAATATTATCTTATTTTCCTCCTTCGTCCAGACCGCCGTGGACGTCGGCGATGTTAAAGTGTCTGAAGGAGCGGCGAAGGTCAGATCGCGAATAATAGAGAGGACAGAGGATGTCAAAGACCTATTGTAGCGTGAAGCAAGACGCCTCTAACCTCGCTTAGCATCTCATCAGTGTAATCACGACAGTTCGGGAAAAGTTCGCAATGTGTCCTGGCGAAAATATTACGGTAGGTCAAGGGAGAAAACAACGCATGGCGGACCAGTATTGACATTCAATCCCAAGCCCTACAAGCGACTTTAGTCAGAAGACATTTCCCACAGAAAAATCGCTCACGAAGATGCGAAAATAAGTTCACACATTTAATTCCGCACGTCGTCAATGCGTTGATTTGATCCGTCCAGAACAGTAATCTTGTCGCATGATCGGCGAAGTAGTATCCAGCCACAGTTTTACCTGCTAGCTCCACAAGCTCGATGACCAAATCAAACTCCTTTGGTACAACGATATCCTCTTTAAGAGCATCTTGAGATGCTCGGTCTAGAATTATTCGAACAGCCTCGTTGACTATAGCAGCTTTCGCATCATCGTACATTAGCGCATCTGTAAAAACTCGCTGTGTAGGTGAAAAACCGTAAACATGTGCCTGCCGCTGTTTGAGAGTAAGTTGTACTACCTTCACAGTGTGATGGAAGTACAGGGCACCTTCCGGATGGGTGCATGCATCCCATCCCTTAGGCGGTGTGTTGCTGAAAGTGGAAATTAAATGGAGAAAGCATAACAGAGCCGGGAAAGCTTACCCGTTATAATCAAATTTGTAGGACGAAACCACTGGACTTGAAAGACTATATTCCGCAGAGCTGAGAGTAAGGAGGTTAGTCCGAGAGCGCAACAACCTGAAAATGATCAGGCGTACTGCGTACTTACACAACAACACCACGGTCCCATCGCTGAACACTGGCAGTAGACATTGGCATAATATCCAGGCCATTATCTGTGGTGCTTGATCTGGAAGGTGAATCACCAATGGGGGCTGCAATTGGTGGGGATGGGGGTGGACGGGACGGAGTGGACGTGGGTCGGGACGGACGTGGTGAGGCAGACCTCGTCGTGGAAGGACCGTCATTGTCATCGTGTGGTCGTATATCCAACTTAACATGTTCTAGTCGAGGAGGAAAGCTGGGGCATATATATTCGTTATTTGAGCGTAACAGAGTACTCTCGGATGGAGGGTGAGAAGGAAGGCGATCAGGTCCTTCGGAGGGTTTCGCTTCATGTGGCACGTCCATAACCAAATGTTCTTTGCGCAGAACATCACTAGGAGTATTCAAGGGCGACTCGGTGTCTTCATTGTCCGAGGGCACATGAGGGTAGTCACGGAAAGGCTTGTCTCTGTTTCTTGTAAGAAACCGTCGGGTCAAACCCACGAGAGTGATCAAGTCCTTGATGGATCGACCTGCCAGCGATATCAAATAACGCAACAGTCGAATAATAAACCAGGTGAGCTTGGTAGAGGCCATTAAGCAGGGATCTGGGGATGAAGACGCTTGACTGATCTTGCCTGCAACCTAAATGACATGCAGACAGTGCTGCAGCGTGCTGAACGCGTGTTGAACGCGTGGGTGCATGCTGTAAACTGCAACCCGATGCCTTGAAAGCCAAGGCTTTCCGACCATACGACTGGGTACTTTCGTACGCAGAAAGAAAGAAAAGAACGAGGCTCGAAAGAATTGAAATCGATTCGCGGGGCTCACACTATTAGCGATAGTATTGATTAAAATGAAATACATTTTAATTTTTGAACGTTGGTGCCTGAGGTTAAAGGAAGAAACACGTGTTCCGAGTCTGGTTGATCAACGTTGATAAGTATAGGAACCGCACCCCTGCATAGCCCCTTTCCCCTGCCATCAAATGGGCTTCCGAAGACCTTCCGCACTCAAACGCTCAATCCGATAACTTTTCTCTCGGCCTTCCCGCAGTCAAATCCCGCGCGCCAACATTCTGAAGCTTCCGAGCGAGCTTCCCAACGCTCTGTGGGCCGCCCGGCGCGGCTGGCTCCCGGCTGGCCGGCCAAATCCCTGACCTAGCGACACTCTTGAAAGCAAAGGTACCTCCGTGGATTTATTTCAACGTGCTCTTGAGCAAGAGCCAGCTTCCATAGCTTCGGTGCGAGCTTGGAGCAATTGCAACCCTCTGGATTGTCTCGTTCGCGCCGCCGCGGCCTGGCTAATGCGCTCGCCTCCATGCACAACTAGCCAATGGTTCTGCAACAGGCCTGCTTCAACGGTTGCTAGTCTCGCCTTATCTCGGCACCTAGTAAACTTCTGTGAAGCTTCCGCTGCACGAGATCGACCTTCCCCGTCCTTTTTGTTCACGCTTGCCACCTTTCGACCGTTGACCACCTTTTTATCATTTCATCGTGCATACTCAGTTCTCTACCCAGTCCCTCCGAGCTTTGTTGTGGATTTTATTCAAGTATATACGAAACTTTTTATCTACTCAAAAATTTTCAATGGGCCCGAGAGAGCAACCCGGGGCAATATAACAGTGAATTTGGTACCTAACACGGTTCTTAGCTGATTTTGCTTCGGATACTTTCATAGTTCCCTAATGAAGGTCGGCGAGACCTGGAATACATATTTGGGATATACTTTGAGTGTTTAGTGATGATCCGGGTGTGCATAAAATGTTTTGTGCTGCAACGGAGAGGAAGTGGCATCCCACCACATTTCGGTCAAAAGGTAGTCAACCTTCAGTTCAACGTCCAGTGGGTCGGTCGCCTCGAAATAAAAACGGAGATGTATGCAAACAGTAAATTAAACGAGGTTCCGCGAAAGACCGAAGCAATAGGATGACACGTAGCGCTATGCAAAACCGATCGAGCGAAAACGGTCAAAAGGTACTTATGGTATATCCAGGCACGCTGTCAGTTGAAAGAGATCGGACTACAAATGATTGTGATGCCCATCCCGGATACCAATGAATGTATCAAATTTCAATATATAGTCAGTAAACCGTAAACTACGGATAGCCGTGTCTGGGTACTTCTTCCATTTCAACTTGGGATGCCAAGCTGGGTGCCTCGATATCGTCACCCGTCGCTCCACGCACGAGGATCCCTGGCAGCCAGCTCCGTGATCGCGACTGCTTTCGTTTATCATTCGGGGTAGTCCCAATAGCCGTCTCGTCGGTCTGCCTCTTCCCCCTTCCTCCCCCTTCCTCCTCACCGCCCTCATTCTCATCCCTCTCTCCTGTGTCGAGGCCCATCCCAAAAATCCACCGCGCACGTTCCCACATCCGCGCATTCATATGTTCCCATCTGCGCATACGATCTGCCTCGCATAACCACGCGGTGATAACGCACCATATGACGAGGGTGATGCATAGCACTAGGACGGAGCCGACGGGTACACGCGTGGCCACTGAAGCTCTGACGAAGCAGTCCAGAGAAAAGGCTGCGAGGAATGTGAGGGTCCTGCACGCATTCAAGTTCTAATGAGTACCTGTTCGAGGAAGTGAGGAAGGGGGGATGTGCACTGACGACCACATAAGCAGGGCGTATGGAAGGGCGTAGAGGATGGCGAGATGCTCTAAGCCCCGCGCCTTATGTGTTGTGTTCCCGAGGAAATTGGCCTGCCAAGCATGTGAGCAACACTGTCGGAGAACATCACAAGTCCTTACAACTGTATCAGCAGATTCTCTCCCTTTGGAGCGGTTCTCCCTTGTGAGTAGCAGAGATAGAAGGGCGCTTCCCAAACCGGTGACAATGGATATATAGCTGACAATCTGTGCAGCCGAGCGGTCCGGCACAGCAATTCGCCCATCGTCAACGCTCTGAATGGACAAGAATGCCAAGTTGGCATTCAGCAAAACTGCGGCCTTCACATGCGAGTTGTCAGACATCCCGACTCGCAGTATTGGTCAAGGAGAATGAAAATGTGACGTACGACAATGATGAAGTAGTGCCACTCCTCATTCAATTTTCCGATGAAGTGCCTGAATCCTACGATATTTATCGTGCGATCTACCCATATTTTCTCCAGAGACACTAGGTGTACCTCAGTGCCCCAGAAGAGGAACGGTTCGACGATTTTTAGGTACCAGCTGTGTGGGTGGGCGATAATTCCGTGGACGGACTGGTCGCGGTCAAGACGAGCACCGTGTTGTCCGTAGAGCTGGATGAATTGCATGTGCTCTGATCTCAGCAGGTCAGTGTGATCGTCAAGAAATCAAAAGTAGAACAAAGCTTACTGAGATTACGCATCACTCGACCTAGAAATGATCGAAGATCAGTTTGTCAGGTGTAATGCGAGTTCACTAGTGGACTAACCAACGATGGCGCCGGCGCAAACCCGATCAGCTGGATAATCCACTGGAATGGCGTAAATGATATGCCCAATGCATACACAGGTCAAACACATACTGACCTTGTAATTTTTCTATAACATGCAGAATTGACTCATTTTCCTTCGTTGTCCAAAGGGCCGTAGATGTTACAGATGTCAATGTGTCTGCGAAAGCGTTAAATGAGTCAGCCTATGCATGACCGAATATTAGGAAATGCAATAGACCTGCAGTCGCGTGAAGCAGGACCCCTCTGACTTCGTCCCGCACCTCCGTAGTGTAGTTGCGGCTGTTGGGGTAGAGCTCGTAGTGCGTCCTGATGAATTTGTTTAGAATTTGCCAGAGCAATATAGCAATAAATGGCGAACCAGTATTGAGATTCAATCTCGATGCCTGCAACTGCGTTCAGCTTCCCCAAATATTTCCCAGGAAAAGATCACTTACGGAGATGCGAAAACGAGACGACACACGTGATCTCGCGACATATTCTCCATGCGTCAAACTCCTCCATCCAGAACAGCAGTCTTGACGCGTGATCGGCAAAGTAGTATCCGACCACAGTTTCGCCGTCTAGCTCCACAACCTCGATGACCAAATCACAATCCTCCGGTAGAACAGCCTCTTCGTCAAGAACATCACGGTGAAGTTGGCCTAGAATTCGACTTGCAGCCTCGTTAACCATAGCGACTTTCGCAGGATCGTACATATACACATCTGTAAAAACTCGCTACATAGGCCACACAACCGTCAGCACAAACCAAACATTGCTCGAGACTAACATTACCTTTTCAGCATGGAAAAAGTACAGGGCACCTTCCGGGTGTTGGCATGCAGCCCAACCTTCAGGTGGTGGGTTGCTGAATGCGTAGTGTCAGATGGGGTAGGGATAAGGGGCCCGGGGAAACTTACTCTTTGAATTCAAAATTGTATGGTCCAACCAGACAATGATTGAATTCCGTAGAGCTGAGAGAATAGGTGAGTTCCAGTGCACAACTGCCAGAAGGCTATCAGGGAGAACTTACACCTTAACACCACGGTTCCATCGCTGGACGGTGGAAGTAGACATTGGATAAATGGCCAGATTTTCGGGGGAACTTGATCTGGAATGTGTATCGCCGGAGGGACTTGCAATTGGGGGGGGTGTGAGTTGACGGGGCGGAGGAATTGGGCTGGAAATTTTGATAGGATCTGCCGGGGTGCTAAAGTTTTTGGAGTTCCTGGATGTGGGTCGCGGCGTCATTGGCGAGGCAGACCTTTGTGAGATCGGTGTGCCAGGCCCCGCCGTGACCATTTGTAGGCCATGTGTCGAGATGGGTAGGACTGAAATAGCAGAAGCGCCCGCAGGGTTTGTTCGACGCGCGCCAGACCGTCGACTAACTCTACTATTCACACTCCTGGTATCCGAGCCTGAAGTATCTTCCATTGATATGGCGCGAGATGAGCGCGAGCCCGCGTATAGGCTTTCTGGTCCAGAGAAAGAGGTTACGTGTGCAGAGAAAGAATTAACCGGTCCGGAGAAAGAGTTTCCACGTCCGGAGAAAGATGTTTGTGTAGGGGATGGTGAATGGATAATTGTCGTGTAAGGATCGTCATTGTCGTCGACGTGGGGTATGTCCAACGTTACATGTTCTCGGGGAGCAGAGCTGGGGCATATATATCCATTATTTGAGCGTAACAGAATGCTCTCGGGTGGGGGGTGAGAAGGAGGTTCATCAGGTGCTTGGGACGATTTTGCTCCATACTGCACGTCCAGAATCTCATGTTCAGCACGTGGCACAGCGCCGGGACACGACGCGTGTTGATTCGATGGCGGCTTGGTGTCTGCGCTGTCAGAAAGCGCAAGAAAGTAGTCGCGGAAAGGCTTGTCTCTGTTTCTTGCAAGACGCCGATACGTCCAACCGATGAGAGCGAGCAAGCCATTGATGGATCCACCTGCCAGAGATCTCAAGTAACGCAGCAGTCGCAAAACAAACCGGGCAGGCTTGAGAGAGGCCATGCAGATTCCAGAAGAGATTGAGGGAGAAGATGGATATAGCGATATGAAGTGCTGCAGCGTGTAAACCGCGTGTGTCACTGTGTGCATGCTGTAAAATGCGAAAATCACGTGTAAGTCACGCTTGTCGCAACTTGTTGTCACTTGGTTGCCACACCCCGCCGCGCCTCGAGAGGACCCCGGAAACTACCACCTATGTTTGTCCGGAACATTGGCCAAATTCGGGCCTCAAATACGCAACACTTGGGGCCTCAAATACGCATTTTTGATGCAGAAATTATTGTTGCAACTTGCGGTACTAATAGTGAGTGGCCGCTGGTGTGAGTCCAAAAAATTTGAGGCCGAAGGCCTCAAATACGCAAACTCCGGACAAAAATGACCTTGTTTGAGCCTCAAATATGCGAACTTCAGACAGAGATGAGGCCGATTTTAGCCCTCAAATACGCAAAAATCCGGACAAAGATAGGGGGTAGTTTCCGGGGTCCTGGCTCGAGGCTCGAGTCAGCATTCTATTCCACAATCAAGCCGCACTCCGTAACGGCACCTATCTGCCAATGTACACGAAACTGCTTCAAGTTCAGTGTTCTCTCCGGGTTCATGCCATGATGACCGCCTTTATACATGGGCGGCTTTCCGTGGCCGCAAACAAAAATAGCCTGTCCCAACCACATCAATATTGTAACAATGCTCACCGGTCACCTGAGACTCAAAGGCTGGCTGGCCGCTCAGCACGTTGTGCTTGTGAGAAAATATTGGTGATAATGTGTATAAGGTGGCTCAAAATATTGATGCACATTCTAAGGGCACAACATTAGGAACTGTTTAATTAACAGGACAAATTCGGGACCAGTGTGGTGTTGTAAACCGCCGGGCGGTATACGGAATCGAGATCTTGATGTGGAATCAGACCAAGAAAGAAATACAATGAGGTTATGGATTTCAGGGTATACAAGACAATGAGGGAATAGAATGTAAGACACTAAGCATACAGGGTCTACGTTCGGAATGTAATATACATTGTTTGTTAGTATTTGGCTCGAGTCACGAGGTCGTGGTCGAGCAGTGGCTGTAAGCCGCCACAGGCTTACACTTCTACACACTTAAAACATTAACTATCGTCCGATATCAGCAGGGTTAGATTGCAGCCAAATGTCGAGGGCTTCGCACTCGGACAGCTCGTGTCCAGATAACCACTGATCTTCTTCTAATCCGTAGCCAACCCATCTTACCAAATAACGCCAACCGCGTCCGCAATGGCGAGCGTCTACAATTTTGTCAATAAAATATTCTTCTAAACCTTCTGTCATAACTATAGGCCCCGGAGCCGCGTGTGCTCTCGAGGGAAACAATTCATCATCATTCGCGCAGTGTAGCTTCAGTTGTGACGCGTGGAAGGTAGCATACTTCGAAGGTGTGTTTGGAATTTTCAGCGTGTAATTAGAAGTCTCGGGATGTGTGCTTTCCACGTCATAGGGGCCATCCCATCGCGGCATGAACTTTGCAGCCCGTTTCTCGCCTTTCCGTTTGTAATCACGCCGTCTGTTGAATGTCGAGAGCATCACTCGATCACCGACAACATATATAACTTCCTTTCCGCGAGAAGCGTTAGTGGCATGAGCCTGCCCGACCTTTGCTGCCAGCAGGTTGTCTTTAGCTTCCGCGACATCAGCGGCAACTTGTGATATGATGGCCTCTGTGGCAGCAGCATCACGAGTTCCTCTCAACTCATCTGGCAAATCTGCCGGAATCAAAGGCGGAATCACACGAGGCGAGCGGCCCAACTTTAACTGAAAACCTGAGAAGCTTGTGGAGGCATTCACAGTATTCATCATGTCGAAACGAATCCGCGGTAAGGCACGTACCCAACCCTTTTGATTCTGCTCAACATGGTACCCGACTGCCTGATTAACAGTCTTGTTTGACCGTTCGCTAGACCCATCAGACTCAGGGTGGAACACCGACGACATTTTTAGGCGCACCCCCGTCAGTTTAACCAATGAGTCCCATACTTTGGACACAAACAACTTGTCGCGGTCGCATACCATCTCAGTAGGTAAGCCATTCTCGCAATACCAATTGTTAAAAAATACTACCGTGAATTCTTCAGCTGTCATCATGGCTGTCACCGGTACTATCTGGATTTCAGAGTTTAGCCTGCAAGTCATTGTGCATATGGTATCAAATCCTTCGTCAACTGGTAACGGGCCCACGAAGTCTATTGCAACACTATCACAACGGGCTTCAGGGATGGGCAACGGGTGCAGAGGCCCTGCAGGTTTCGTGGTACGCGACTTATTTCATTGGCATTCCACGCAGCCCGGTATGTACCCTTCCTCAAGATCACGCTGCATTCCAGGCCAAAAGTAACAATCTCTAAGCGCCATATAGGACTTGTCAGAACCAAAATGCCCCAAAACGTCGTGCACAAGTTGGAAAAGGTTTTCGCGCAAATCCGCGACTTATGGTATGACAAGCCTAGACCCGGTATATACTAAACCATTTATTACAGAGACGCCGGGCATCACAGTCTTAAGGAGTTTCTGAACGAAATCGTCCTCCTTGTAACCCGCGCGGATACTGTTCAACACAGACTTGTCAGTTGCCACAGATAGGACCGCTCCGACATGGTTATCAAGACCCCATATATCCGCTTTCGACAGGATTTCCGCAGCTCGCTCAGTAGGAAAACCGTTGATTGGCACACGAGACAGGGCATCTGCAACTGTATTGTCCTCGCCTCTGATGTACACAATTGTCATATCAAATTGCGACATTAATTCCTGCCAGTGAAGCTGTTGGCGTGACAAATCACACTGAGTGTTAAAATTTTCCAGAGTTCAATGGTCCGTGTACACATGTATGTGTGTACCGAGTAGGTCCGATCTCCATTTCTTCATTGCACGGACAATCACGAGCAACTCCTTTTCATGTACAGGGTAATTCAATTCCGCACCTCCAAATTGTGCAGACTCAAAAGCCACGGGTCTAGCAGTCTCCCATGTTTCGCCGAAAGACAATACAGCCCCTGATCGCCATTCCGAGGCATCACATGTAACGTAAATATTGTTGTTGCCCAGATTTTCGTGATCAATGCTAATTATGCACTCTCGGCTTGTCACCAATTGTTTGATACCGTCAAAAGCATCCTGGTGCGTACTGTTCCATTCAGGGAAAACCTTCGTGGACTCCTTTGTCGTCAGTGGTGTTAGGATGCGCGTGTGCTCAGCCAGACCGTCCAAATAGACTGCAATGTACCTCACCAGACCCAAAAAGGCGTGGACATCTGTCGCATTTTTGGGGACGGGCCACTCCAGTATTCGTGCGACTTTAGATTCCGAAGCTTCGGCACCCCTCTGTGAGATATGGTGCCCCAAGAAATCAACTTCAAGTTGGTAGAATTTGCACTTCTTGGGGTTGCAACATAATCTAGCCTCCATTAGAGCCTCCATAATCAGCCGAATATGCTCAGTGTGCTCCTCAATAGAATTAGACCAAATAATAATATCATCGAGGTATATATGACAGATCTTTCCAATATACTTTCGTAATGCCGATATCATCCTCCGCTGGTGAATAGCGGGAGCATATCTCAAGCCCATCGGCATCACAAGCCACTCATACAACCCGAAAGGAGTAGTCACAGCTGTCAAGTGGACGTCCTCCGGGTCGACCCGAGTTTGGAAAAAGGAATTTGTCATATCCATTATGCTCCATATTTTCCCTTTAACAGTGTCTGCCATAATGTCATCGATTCTAGGCAACGGATATGAGTCCGGTATCGTGTTTGAATTCAGCTGACGGTAATCGTTCACCCAATGTGGGAGAACCGTCTTATCCGCCTTCGGAATAATGAAAGCTGGTGACGCATGTTGAGAATTAGACGGCCTTATCCGTCCTGCATCAAGATGTTGCTGAATTAGAATACCCCACGTTTCTTTATACTTGCATGGGGTGCTGTAACTACGTGTGGTTATCTGGCGCTCAGCATCCCGAAGCTTAATTTTGCAATATACATGAGGCAGCTCATCAATGTGTGGCACGTCAGCGAAGACCTCCTTGTAAGTCTCCTTCACTTTGTCTCCGAGCTTGTTCAGTTCATCTTGTGCTGCCAAAATCTCGACACACTCACGAATAGCGCCAACACAGTTTCTCGACTTATGCACATCAGCTTGAGCTTGAATTATTGGCAGTGTCTTCAGCTGTTTCAGGAGAGCCTTTCGGTCCGAGACTATTTGAGCAGCAGCACTTCGTCTTCGATTCGCAGGTCCGCTAGCAGTGTTATCCCTCGAGGTATCAGGCCTAGCCCTGGGGTGCATTAAGTCAAATCCTGATTTTTCGCAGACGGCAGTGCGTGATTTACAGGACAAAACAATATCATTGCGCGCCAAGAAAGGCATCCCAAGAAGGATGACCATGGATAACTGAGGGGTTATACATGCAGTAACAGTACGAGAGGTGTACATAAAAGAAGGATCTGACAAACAGAACTTTACAACATGAGAAAAAGAGATATCTGTCTGTTTCCCGCCAATTGCGACAGAAACGGTTTCAGGTTCGGCGAGAGCGATGGGCGAAAGCTTCAGAAGATTTACTAGCGCTGGGCTGACTAAATCGAGATGTGAGCCTGTGTCTAGTAAAGCTCGCAAAGGAATTGGATTGGCATCCCCGTCAGGGACGCCTACTGCCTTCCACCACATGTGACTCATGGATGGAGCAGTAACAGCGGGCGATTCAGAGATTACAGCGGCGACAAGGTTACTCACAATGTCATATGAGTCATCCTCGTCGGAGCCATTGAGGACTGAAGTGTGGTTTGCAGGCATGGCATAGCCGGCAGGGTTACGCGACGATCCAAAAACAGCGGCAATGGGGTGTCTGCTGCGACTTGAAGGCGATGGCGACATCGAGAACTCGCGAGGGTTCGGATAGCCGTTTGAGGTACGTCTCCCGCGTTGAGGAGATGCAGATCGTGCGTGCTCGGGGACGACAGCCGTGATTGGTGCGGTGACGGCGGCGATGGTCTTTCTGTCGGGTTCGGCTTTGCACCCAGGCGGGACGTCCGCCATCGTGCGTTCGCGGTAGCCTACACCGGAGGGAAAGTCGTTTGGGCAGAATTTCGAGATGTGAGATTGGTCCAGCTTCCGACACTTGAAGCAGCCTCGGTACTTTGCGAACAGGTCCTTCTCTCCCTGTGTGAGCTGCGGGGGTTTGACGATGTCACCCTGTTTGCGAGGCTGGGAACTGGAGGTGCTTGCGTTGTTCGTATTCAGCTTGCGGGATGGTTCAGCGAGAGCCGCGCCCGTGCAGGCGGCATTTTTGTTCTTCTTGATAGCATCAGCAAAGTCGGCGAGAGTAGCTTGCAGAAGGTCGTCCGTATCTCGCACGTCCTCCTTCCATAGCTTGTAGTCTGTGACCTTGTTCGTCGTCTTGCTCTTGTTGACGCGGACTCTAAGGGACGCGTGCATGCCGACCAGCAGCTGCTGGCGCAGACGATCCTTGTCGAGGTGCGCATTCGTTCCGGCGAGCATGGCATTCTGAGATTCAAGCCGGCGTACAAACTCCTTGAAAGTCCCTTCTCCTTGGGTAATGCTAAGTAGCTGCTGTTGAGCCACCTCCTCCCAATCGGAGTCGAGAAACTCGGCACGGAGCTCAGCCATGAAAGTTGGGAAATTGAGGGCTTGAATACGAGTCCGGTCCGCCGTGAACCATTCACGCACTAGTGGGCCTTGGAGGCCTCCCAGGATCTTCCATACTTGTTCATCCTCCTCAAAATGATCTTCAACCGCACTCTGGTAGGTCGCGAGGATGGTGTAGTCGAGCTCGCTGTCACTCAGGATGGGCACATACTTCGCACCCTTGTTCTCGACAACAGCTTTTGAGGAAGAGGCAGGCATCTTGCTTTTGTATATGTAGGGGTCGTCGGAGGAGGAGTCGTTTGCTTCAACGACCGGGCTCGCAATGACAGCGGCTAGGATCGGGCAGGGGATCGGTGCAGATGGTGCGGAATTTGTGTCCACATTCTCGGTCGACTCCACACGAGGTGAGTCAGTCGGTGCAGATACAGATCTAGCAGGGGGTGATGGCGGCGCTGACAAAAGGGGGGAAGAGCCGTTCGTCAGCTTGTATGCGGGTTCTGGATGCGTGTCTGCGTCCCTGGTGCTCAGGCGGGTAGTTCTGTGAACAGTAGTGTTGTCAGATTTTGACATCTGTCAACGGTGGGCAGCGACGGTAATCAGCAACGACGATTAGTGATCTCTTTCGAGATACACAACAGCAACCGATACAGCGCAAGCTGTATCCGGTTCGGCGGGTGTACTACTTCAGTTACAAAGCAGCACGAGGACAGCGGGTACGGGTCGCGACGAGAAAAGTCGAAGCAATGATGTACTCACCACAAGAACCTTGGGTAAGGATTTCAAAAAAAGTGTAAACCGCCACGTAAGACGCTAAGCATACAGGGTCTACATTCGGAATGTAATATACAGTGTTTGTTAGTATTTGGCTCGAGTCACGAGGTCGTGGTCGAGCAGTGGCTGTAAGCCGCCGCAGGCTTACAGGTGTGCGCCACTCGAAAGTAAGATGCCCCCTGTGTATGAGCAAGAGAACGATGAAGGGAATAGTCAAATAGAATCTAAGTGGAATGATTTGAGTTATAGATACCATGTCATGTATGAGTAAAGACAGTATTGATTCACCCTGCTGTCATACACCAGCATACACCCATGCTAGGGGGAACACTTTCAAACCCGCAAACAGACACTCTTGACCTGATTTTGGCTTCCTTAGACGCTACTCCTTCCAGGACCCGTGGCGACTGTAAGGCTCACACTCCTTACTGTTCTCATTGGCTATGTCGTTCCAGAAGAACTACATCATTAAATATGAGCTTCTCTGTATCACTCTAGGTCTCATAATTCATTGTCTCAGATTCTGCCCATCAAATTTCGGACGATCAGGATCAAACCCACGACAAGCCGTTGAGCGCAAAAGCACTGCTGACCAATTCTGCAACATGTTCTCTCCGTACATCAACTATACATCGGGACTCGATCAGGATGTCAATAATTTAAATATTTTTATGTGGACAAATTTACCGGGACCAACGTAATCCGGCGTCTGTACAGACGCCGAGCGTGCCGAGCAAATCTCCCGCCACCCTTCCTCCTCGTACCTCCTCCCATCTCGTGTCCCTCCCAGATATTGATAGGGGTAGCATTTGAATATGATGTGAAATAGCTTTAAATGTAATTTTGGCTCAGAAAATTGGCTCCCGGGGCCTCCGGCGGCTCTGGAAAGCTCTCGCCCCACCCAAAATGTTTATTTACCATAGTGTTCAGCTCCTGCATCACTCCTATCCTCATCATATCGCCTGAAATCTTTATAGACTACTACAAGTATGTGTATTAATGTTGTATCAAAGACCCAGAGCCCTCAGACCCTTTGAAGAGCTGGCCCGATGGCAGATAAGTGCTGTTAAGTGAATTAAGTGAGAGTTAAGTGAAATTTACGGTAAATCGGTAAATTCACGTCGGGGTGCGCCACTCGAAAGTAAGTTGCCTACGCGCTAGTGCTAGTGGCCTTTCAAACCCGCGCGCCACTTTGCGACGTGTTTCCTCATTATCTACGGGTTTGAGCGGCTTGAGGCGGCTCTGAACACTTCAATTGTGTTTATTTATGAGTATTACATGTCTCTATCACCATATACTGCCGTTTATTGCAGTAATGAGCCTTATTGAACCAAAACTTAGTTCTGGAGCTCATTTGGGCTGAATTCTGCATTATCGCTCGGGGGCATATTATAAGCTATTGCTATAAGAATTAACCAGAAACTTAAATTGTAGAGATCATATATAGCAATTCCAGGTGCCCTGAGCACCCTGCATGCGATGCTGTGCAGCAAACGACGGGGATGTGGCCACTTGAACGACCTTTTGACAGGTTCCCACGGGCGGAGAACCCCGAAATTTACCTCGGCTACGGTAAATTTGGTAAATTTAAGCGGATAAAACTACTTAATACGGACGTCAGATGTAATCATGTAATGTACACCCTAGTCTAGTCGCGACATCTCTAGAACCTCTATTTATCAATATAGGCTTGCCATTATGCACGAGTCCTATCTTCAATTTGGATCATCTCTCCACGTGCTCATGCCACGACGACGCGTTGTAGGATCAAGCACTTAAGCATGGGAAGGTGTGGCAAACAATTGATTCCTGTTGTTCCCCTCGGAATCCTTCCATGGGTATCAACACCGAAAGCTCTCGTTGCTCCCATCAGCGCGCCAAGGCCGCATTTTACTCCATAAAGCGATGAACATGGTCCGCATCCATTGGGAGAGTCTTTGTAAATAGTATCGGCCATTGGATTCGCCGATCCAAAGTCGAGTCGAGTACCATGCGACGAGGGCCATGCAGCCACCTAGAGCGGAGGCAACCGTCACACATGTAGGGGTTGATGTGTTGTGAAAGCAGTAAAACAAGAAAGCTGCCAGAAACTCTAGGGTTCTAATGACGCTCAGTAGATTGCCGAGAAAAAGACACAAATACTTACGACCAAATCAGCAAGGCATATGGGAGTGCGTACATGATGGCAAGGTTTTCCAAGCCGGTGGTGCTATCGTGTGTCATATTTCCCAAAAACCTGGCCTGCGTCGATCGTCAGCATATCAGCATCCATTTTCAACTACTAGCCCTTCATGACACTTACAGCCGTCTCTACAGGCCCTTGACCTTTGGGCCGATTCTGTTTCAATAGAAACAGAGCGAATAGCATGCTGGATAAGCTCGTAACAGTGGAGGTGTATATTAGAATCTGTGTGGGCGACCGATGTGAAACGTCAAGTCCACCGTTGTCAACACTCTGTATAGATAAAAAGGCAATGTTAACGTTCAGCAGCACCGTAGCCTACGCACGTCGTGAGAATGTAGCTGAAAAGGGTTTTAAACAAGAGGACCCACAGCAATGCTCAGTTCCCCCCATTGTTTCTCGAGATTTCCAATAAAGGCCTTCCAGGAGTTAGCATGAACAAAGCGATCCACCCATATATTCTCAAGAGCCCTAAGATGCGACATCGAGCCCCAAAAGAGGAAAGCCTCCATGATCTGGAACGATCTTGTGCGGGGTTTGGTTATGGTACCATGGACTGTCTGGCCAATATCAAGGCGTGAGCCATGCTGACCATGCAGGTGGAGAAAGTGGTTGTGTTCTGGTGCAAGGCCATTCGAGTCAGTAACATGTGGTAGGAGTGTGTTAGATAGTCCCACTCAGAGTGCGCATGATCCTGCCTGAGAATGGAGGAAGTCGCGGTGGGTGTTAGTAGGGCGGGCGAGATGTGTCTGCGACTACTAACCAATAATGGCACCAGAATGGGCACGATCACAGGCCAATTCCGAAGGATCTGGACAATGATCAATATCAAACCATGCGCCAACCTTGCACGATAAATATATGCACACCGCAAATACGATCCAAAACATCCAGCAGTATCTTATTGTCCTCCTTCAACCAGGCTGTCGTGGACGTCTGCGATGTTAAAGTATCTAAAAGAGGGTTGAAGGTCAGATCGCGAATGATACAGAGGACAGAGGATGTCAAAGACCTATTGTAGCGTGAAGCAGTATGCCTCTAGCCTCGCTTAATATCTCATCAGTATAGTCACGACAGTTCGGGAAAAGTTCGCAATGCGTCCTAGCAGAAAAATTCACTGTATGTCAAGCCAAAAAAAACTACGTATGGCGAACCAGTATTGAGATTCGATTTCAAGACCTGCAACTACGTTCAGCTTTGCCAGACATTTCCTAGGAAAGATCACTTACGGAGATGCGAAAATGAGACGACACATGTGATCTCACAGCATATTCTCCAAGCGTCAAACTCCTCCATCCAGAACAGCAGTCTTGACGCGTGGTTGGCAAAGTAGTATCCAACCACAGTTTCACAGTATAGCTCCACAAGCTCGATGACCAAATCGTATTCCTTCGGTAAAACAGCCTCTTCGTCAAGAGCATTCTGATGAATTTTGCCTAGAATTTGATTTGCAGCCTCGTTGACAATGGTAGCTTTCTCAGGATTGTACATGAGTACATCTGTAAAAACTCGCTGCAGAGGCCACACAACTGTCAAGGCAAGCCAAACTGCTGGAGAATAAGTTACATTACCTTTTCAGCGTGAAAAAAGTACAGGGCACCTTCTGGGTGCTGGCATGCAGCCCAACCTTCAGGTGGTGAGTTACTGAAGACGTCGTATTAGATGGGGTAGGGATAAAGGACCCAGAAAAGCTTACTCTTTAAATTCAAAATTGAACGGTCCAACTAGACAATGATTAAATTCCGTAGAGCTAAGAGAAGATGTGAGTTCGAGCGCACAACAGCCAGAAAACGATCAAGCAGTACTCACATCTTAACACCACGGTTCCATCGCTGGACAGTGGCAGTAGACATCGGCATAATTGTTAGGCCATTCTCAGGGGAACTCGATCTGGATATTGAACCGCCGATGGGAGTCGCAATTGGTGAGGGTGGGGGTGTCAGTTGACGGGGCGGAGGCATGGGGCTGGATATTTTGATGGGCTCTCCCGGTGGGTCAGAGTTTTGGGAGTTGCTGGATGCGGGTCGCGACGGCATTGGCGAGGCAGAACTTTGTGAGATCCGCATTCCAGGCCCCGCTGAAATCATTTGCAGGCCATGTGTCGAGATGGGGAGGACTGGAATAGAAGGAGCGCTCGCTGCGTTTGTTTCGCGCGCGCCAGACTGTCGACTACCCCTACTATTCACACTCCTGGTATCCGAGCCTGAGGTTTCTTCGATTGATATGGCACGAGATGAACGGGAGCCCGCATATATGCTTCCTTGTCCAGAAAAAAAAGTCTGAGATGGTGAATGCACGGTCGTCGGGTAAGGGCCGCCATTGTCATCGACATGATCTTGTAGTGGTATGTCCAACGTTACATGTTCCGCTCGGGGAGCAAAGCTGGGGCATACATATTCATCATGGGAGTGTACAGGTGGGAGGTGAGAGGGAGGGTCCTCAGGCGCTTTGGAAGATTTCGCTCCATACCGCACGTCCGTAAAATCATGTTCAACGCGTGGAATAGCGCTGGGACACGAAGTGTGTTGATTCGATGGCGGTTCGGTGCATTCAGTATCAGAAGGCGTAAGGGAGCAGCCCCGGAAATGCTTGTCTCTGTTTCTTGCAAGACGCCGATAAGTCCAACCGATGAGAGCGAGCAAGCCTTTGATGGATCCACCTGCCAGAGATATCAAGTAATGCAGCAGTCGCAAAACAAACCGGAGGGGCTTGAGATCTAGAGTGGCCATACAGATTCAAGTTCCAGAAGAGGTCGAGAGAGAAGAATCGATGGTAGTAAACCAATCTCAAAAAACTCGGGAGACAGAGCACACCCAAGCTCCTTCTTCGAATTCTTACGGAATGACAGATTCGTGATGCGTCCTGGTCACATTGCGTCACTGTTATGACACGTTTTGGAATGGCAGCGCATCGACTCGTCGAGAGGTTGTAGGCACCTTTAGGGCGGCTGATCGGGCTGACGGCCCGCATCAATCAATAGCCGATCAACGTTCAACTTGTAAGGTGGAGAATTTTCTGCAAAGTAGCCAGGGGGGGGGGCATACCTGGTACAATATAGATAGATACCTGTGGATGGTTAGGATAGTTGAATTTCGCAGCAATTAGCGATGCCAGTGTAGAGGGATGAATGGGACTCCGGGAGAGATACGTGACATCCAAAAATACAGTAAAACGCGGAATTTTGAAAAGGCAGGTATAATAAACAGCCCTATATATACTATGTCGATATATTACTATACACGAAGCCTCAAGTTTCGCAACTTGTATAACACTCGCGCCGCCGTTGGACATGTGATCAGGATTCAGGGTGCAGGTTGCGTCAAGGGCTGTATGAGTTTGAGCATCCGTCGTGGCCAATCCTCGATGTTTTCGAAGTAGTCTCGACCTTGCCGGGATTCGCTGACCCAAAGACGAGTCCAGCACCAGACGGTGAGCACTATACAACCGCCTAGAGCGGAGGCGACAGCAGCACGTGTAGGGCTTGTGGTGTTGGAGAAGCAGTATGATAGGAAGCCGCCGAGGAACTCCAGAGTACTGTCACTTATTGGTGAGAATGAGTGAGGAGGGAAGATAAATTGCGACTCACGACCAAATGAGCAAGGCATATGGGACTGCGTGTAGGATGGCGAGGTTCTGAAACCCAGTGTTGCTATGCGTTATGTTCTCAAAGAACTTTGCCTATATCGATTGCCAGTATTTAGTCAGCATACACCGCCATCATAAATGGCACCAAACACGCGCACCGCGGACCCTTCGTGTTTGCGATCGCGTTGCCTCAACAGAAATGAAGCAAATAGCATGCTGGACAAGCTTGTTACAGTCGACACGTAAATGAGTATTTGAGCGGGAGAGCGATTGGAAACGGTGATTCCACTGTTATCAACGCTCTGTATGGATAGGAATGCGATGTTGGCATTCAGCAGCACAGGAGCCTACGCACACCGTCAACAAAAACAGCTGTCGCGCCTGCAACAAGACTTACAGCGATTACCACCGCTCCCCACTGAGACTGAAGATTTTGGATGTATCTTCTCCAACTTGGCAGGTGAACAGTGCCGTCCACCAGTATTTCTCGAAAAGCTATTAGATGCACCGCCGTCCCCCAAAAGAGGAAGATATCGATGGCCCGAAGAAACCCTGTGCAGTCTGCCGTCATACCAGGGACCGTTTCATCGTGGTCGAGCCGAGCACCGTGTTGGCCGAAGAGCTGGATGAAATGTGTGTGCTCTGATTCGGCATGTCAGCATAATCGTCGGGATATCAACTGAAGGAGTAGTGAGATTTACTGAGGTTGCGCATTGCTCGACCTGGGAATGATCGCGGGAAGATCAGCCTGATAGTCTCGATAAAAAATCGCCAAGAGTCGACTGACCAACGATAGCGCCGGCGCAAACCTGGTCAGCTGGATAATCCACTGGAATGTTGTAAATGCCATGCCACTCGCAACACCAGGTCAAACATATATTTACCTTGCAATTTTTCTATGATGTTCAGCAATGCCGAGTTTTGCCCCATCGTCCAGAGTTCGGTGGTCAACGTAGACGCCATTGCGTCTACAAGAGTTATTGTAAGTCAGCATGAGAATAGCAATGGTCAGAAAAGCAGGAAATATTATAGACCTGAGGCAGTGGCGTGAAGCAGAACCCCTCTGGCTTCGTCCCGCAACTCTGTAGTATAGTCGCGGCAGTTGGGGTAGAGCTCGTAGTGCATCCTGAAACAAAGTTTTACAGTGTGTCGGAGGAAGAGAACAAGGAATCGGGAAACCAGTATTGAGATTCAATCTCGAGGCCTGAAACGGCTTTGAGCTTCACTAAACGCTTCCTGGGAAGAAATGGCTCACGGAGATGCGAAAATGAGACGACATATGCGACCTCGCGGCATATTTTCCACGCATCGAATTCCTCCATCCAGAACAGCAATCTTGACGCATGATCGGCAAAGTAGTACCCAACCACAGTCTGATCGTCTAGCTCCACAAGCTCCAGGACCAAATCGCACTCCTTCGGTAAAACGGCCTTCTCGTCAAGAATTTCCCGATGGAATTGACGCAGAATTTGACTTGCAGCTTCATTGACTATAGCAGCTTTCGTAGGATCGTGCAGAAGCACGTCTGTAAAAATTCGCTGTAGAAGCCCGACGACCGTCAACATAGGTCAAACGATGCTTTTGTATAATTGTCATTACCTTTTCAGCGTGAAAGAAGTACAGGGCACCTTGCGGGTCGTGACATTCTGCCCACCCTTCAGGTGGTGCTAAGTGACTGAAAGTGTAACGTCAGGGGAGCAAGCACAACGAATCCGGGAATCTTACTCATGAAATTCAAAGCTGTAGGCTCTAACAAGACAATGATTATATTCTGTAGAGCTGAGAGTAAAGAGGTGAGTTCGAGTGCACAACAGCCAGAAAACGATCAGGTCTGTTGGTCACTTACACGACAGCACCGCGTTTCCCTCGCTGGACATTGGCAGTAGATATTGGCTTAATTGTTAGCCTATTCTCTAGAGAGCTTAATCTAGAAGGTGCATCGCCAGTGGGAGTCGTAATTGGTGGGGGTGGAGGTAGAAGGGGCGGTGTCAGGGGCCGGGATATTTTGATAGGCTCGGCCGCTCTTCCGGAGTTCCTGGATGTGCTTCGCGACGGGGTGTGTATTTGGAGCATAGACGTCCCATATCCCGCTGTAGCAAGCTGCATACCATGTGTTGAGATGGGTTGGGCAGCAGAGGCGTCCACGGCGTACAAACTATTCGCACCCCAGGTGTCCGAGCCTGAGGCTCCCTCGATCGATAATGCACGAGATGAGAGAGACCCCGCGTATGCGTTTCCTGGTCCAGAGAAAGACGACCGTGTAGGAGATGGTGGATGTATGATTGTGGTGTAAGGGCCGCCATTGTCATCGCCGCGGTCGTGTAGTGGTATATCCAAAGTCACATGCTCTGCTCGGGGAGCAAAGCTGGGGCATACAGGTGTGTCATTTGAGCACAAAAGAATGGGGGGAGGGTGAGAGGGGTGGTCATCAGGTACTGTGGAGGATATCTTCGCTTCATGTTGCACGTCCAGAGCTGCATATCCTGCACATGTAACAGCGCTGCCAGTGGGACACAAGATGTGTGGATTTGAAGGCAGCTGGGTGTCTTCACCGTCAGAGGGAGGGAGAGGGGGATCACGGAAATGCTTGTCTCGGTTTCTTGCAAGGCGCTGGCGAATCCAACCTATAAAAGTCAGCAGGCCCTTGATAGATCCACCTGCCAGCGATATCAAGTAACGTAGTAGTCGTAGAAGAAACCCGGTGAGCTTGGGAGATGACATGAAGAATGGATCGAGGGATAAGATAATCAACCAATCGCAAGAACCATCTACGGCCGGTAATACTGACATGGAGCTGCAGCGTGTAAAACGCGTGCGTTGCTGCGGGCATGCTCTAGATTTAGAATACTGTCTGTTCTGTACTACAGATTTGACAGTGGAGGGCTTAACCACAATGGAGGCCTTTTGAGGTTCCAAAAGGACGAAGACCGTGATCAATTGCCGCACACAGAATTGTTGACAGGAAGATTGCAGAAAGATTGGCTTTTCAGGTTGATTCAGAGTCGTGAAAAAGATTGAATGATGATGGGTCACTTATGCATCGATGATGGCTGGATTGCAGAGAGGCCCGCTCAATGAGGCACGAGAGACTAGAGTAGACTCGTAACCACTCCAAGTCTGTATGTAGCAAGCTGACTCACACTGGCATTGGCCAATTTTAGATCTCAGAAAAGCCTTCACAAATTGAGATAGGATAGAGAAATTTCTACACATTTTCTCGTTCGCAAAATCTTAACAAAAGGATTATTCTTTTGAGCCACAAAATGGTGGTTCCCGCGCCAAATTCGCCCAAAAGAGCAATGAAATCTGAGCAAAATTCATTATTTTGGTAACATTTTTAGACACGGAAAAGATAATGAAAATTCTCTATTCTATCTCAATTTTCGAAGGCTTTTCTAAGATTGAAAATTGGCCAATGCCCCCAGTGTCACGAAACAAACTGCTGAACGGTTCAACAACAAATTCGGGACCATTACATTACGCGCCACTCGAGAGAGCAAAGTCGAGATGCATATCATATATCATGAACAACACAACGATGAGGATGATATTAATAGACGAAATCTAAATAAATAAATGCCTCATCATGTATCGTGTTTCACCAAATAGCCACTAGTGATATGACCTGGTATCCCAGGAACATGCTCAAACTTATAGTTGCCCGTGGTCAACCCGTGGTAGCAGGGGCAACTGTGCATTGCGTTGGAGCCGCAAACCCGCTGTGTCAACATACTCCTGCCAATCTACATGAAGCCTCTTTTCAAGCTCAGCCATCTCTCCGGACTCATGCGTTGATTACTTATCTGCAATGTCGAGCCACAATATAATCCTACACAGACGTGAATTGCTTTTCTTTCTGCTGCTCCCTCGGGAGTTCTGCAAGATTCGTGACACGATTACGCAGTGTCGAGGGCTGCATGCCTTTCAGGATGCATCGTGCCCAATCCCTGATTATTTCCGAATAGCATCCAAGATCCCGGGATGCGCCGCCGATCCGAAGACAAACCCAGCACCAGACGGTGAGCACTATACAAATGCCTAGAGTGGAGGTGACTGTAACACGTGTCGGGATTGTAGTGTTTGAAAAGCAGTACATCAAGAAGCTGCCGGAGAACTCCAGAGCTCTGGAGTTAATCGGTAAGAACGAGTGAGGAGGGAAAATAAATTACCACTCACGACCACACGATCAAGGCATGCGGGATTGCGTACATGATAGCGAGATTCTGCAACCCGGTGGAACGCCCTGTCATGTTCCCTAAGAAAGCGGCCTAAATAGATATATTGTCAGTATACATCGCTCGCAGAAAATGGCCCAAAACATGCGCACAATTTCACCCGCGCACTCCGATTGGTGTTTGTGATACCTCAACAGAAACGAAGCAAATAAAATGCTGAACAAGCTCGTTATAGTCGATACGTAGATGAGGATTTGAGTGGGCGAGCGATTGGAAACAGCGAATCTATGGTTGTCAACGCTTTGGATAGATAGGAAAACGATGTTCATGTTCAACAGAATAGCCGCCTGCAAACGCCGTCAATAAAGAAAGCAAAAGGTCATCAAGGTTACACAGGACTCACAGCGATTATCAAATCTCGCCACTGGGACTGAAGATTTTGTACAAATCTTCTCCACATATTAATGTTCATAGTACGGTCTACCCAGATTTTCTCCAGAGATACTAGGTGCACCTCAGCGCCCCAGAACAGGAGCGGTTCAATGACCTGCAGGTACCAGCTTTGTGGATGGACGACGACTCCGTGGACGGACTGGCAGCTGTCGAGACGAGCACCGTGTTGGCCGTAGAGATGCATGAAATGCATGTGTTCTGATATGGCAGGTCAGCATGATTGCTGGGATACCAAAAGAAATGAGGCCTACTGAGGCTGCGCATTGCCCGGCCTGGAAATGATCGCAAGAAGATCAGTCTGATAGTCTCGATGAAAAATTGTCAAGAGTCAACTGACCAACGATGGCGCCGGCGCAAACCCGGTCAGGTGGGTAATCCACTGAAGTAATGTAAATGATATGCCTGGAAAGGCAAGCACAGGGCGAATATATATTTACCTTGTAGTTTTTCTATGACAGCCAGTAATGCCGAGTGCTCCTCCCTCGTGTAGAGGGCGGTAGATGTCGAGGATGTTATTTGGTCTGCGAGAGCGTGGCGTAAATAAGCCAGCTTGAGAATAATCAAAAGGGTGCGGAATATTATAGACCTGAGATGGCGTGAAGCATGATACCTCTGACTTCGTCCCGCAACTCCGTAGTGTAGTCACGGCAGTTAGGAAAGAGCTCGTAGTGCGCCCTGAAACATAGTTTGATAAGGTGTCGGAGGAAAAGAACAACGATTGACCAACCAGTACTGAGATTCAATCTCGAGACCTGCAACAGCTTTGAGCTTCACCAAACATTTCGGAGGAAAATATCGCTCACGGAGATGCGAAAGGGAAACGACACATTTGACCTCGCAGCAGATTCTCCATGCATCAAATTCCTCCATCCAGAACAGCACTCTTGACACATGATCAGCAAAGTAGTATCTAACCACAGGTCGGTCTCCTAGTTCAGTGATCTCTAGCACTAAATCGACTTCCATTGGCAGGACTGCCTTCTGGTCAATAGCATCCTGCCGAAACTGGCCTAGAATTCGACTGGCAGCCTTATCGACTATAGCAGCTGTTGCAGAATCGTGCATGAGTACACCTGTATAAACTCTCTGCGCGGGCCAGACGACCATTAACAAGCAGATCGCTGCATCATCATAAGCTGAATTACCTTTTCAGCGTGAAAAAAGTACAGGGCACCTTCCGGGTGGGTGCATGCAGCCCATCCTTCCGGTAGTGCCAGGTTGCTGAAGACGGAGTGTTAGGTGGAGTAGCGTATAACGAGCCGGGAGAACTTACTCATTGAATTTGAAGTTGTAGGCTCCAACAAGACAATGGTTAAATTCCGTAGACCTGAGAGAAGAGGTGAGCTCGAGTGGGCAACAGCCAGAAAACCATCAGCCAGTACTTACACGACAACACCGGCGTTCCAGCGCTCGACAGTGGCAGTAGACATGGGGATAATTCTTAATCCACAAAGTGTATCATCGATGGGGGTCTGCTGATCAACTTTGTATTGAACGTCCAGAACCACATGTTCTGCTTGTGGAACAGCACCGGGACACGACGCGTGTTGATTCGGGAGCACCAGAGAGCAGTCACAGATGAGCTTGGAAGAGGCCATGAAGAAAGGATTTGGGGAGAAGAGATGCTTCAATGATCACAACCATCATGATCTGCACCTGATGATATAGTGCGAGTGCTGGAGCCAAGCTGTAGCGTGTGGAACGCCCGCAGTTCTGCAACCCGGGTCGTCCACCAAATCCGAGACGGCATCACTCGCGAATCAGATGCGCGCTGAGCGCTGAAGTCCAGAACCTCAGCTGAAGCATGCTGTAGAACACTGCATTAATATTAGATCTGGCGTCGGTCCGATGTAACTCAGAGTGCTTACATAACTGCAAGTTCGAAAGGACGAAAAACGCAATGCTGTAGTGGACAAGATCATGATGAAGCGGATCGTTTCGGGTCAGGACCCGCAAGGCACTGTAAATCTTGGAATTTACCGTAAGCCCTGATCGCAGTCGAAATCACTCTTCTAAATCTTGACCAACCACTCATGCTGTACTTCTTGCGCACCCTCCCATCCACAGCCACAAGCCGTGATTGTACACAAGCGGTATCACATGGCCTGCAACTAAACAAGTTACACATTAACCCATATTAACCTTTAATTCACAATAAAAGACCACCTCACTGATCTTGATACTCTGGTTGAGCGGATTTGTGATATCATTGGCCCATACCCACCTTTCTGCCTCGCATGCTTACATGCTCAAGCACTCCAGCCACGCTCTCTTATGTACGAGTATCTCCTCATTGACGCGTTGCCGGCGATGTACGGGTTATTTAGCGTTGTTGGCCTTGGTACAGACGAAGGCGAGGGCGTAGGCTTGTTGGTGTGATCGGTTTCAAACTCAGTAGTGCTTTAAGATATTGTTTTAGAATTGACAGAGCCTACGTGAACGGCCAGTGCGGATAATGTGAGCTTTACACTGGTGTTTTCTCAAGTTTGAAGGAATATGTGAAAGCTGTATAGCATGAGCTTTCGAAGAGGTAGGCACCACAAACAGTTTCACGTACCAGTATGCGCCGAAAAATAATGACAAGGAAGTTAATCGAGATGTCACGGATGATACTTCGCCGAAGCAGTCAGACACAGGCAAAGTAAAACCGATTCAAACGGAGCCGAGAGGAGATGCGACGGGCATGTTGTTAAGACATATGGGGTTGAGAGTACAAACCCGATAAGAAGGTTGGGCAGGCACGGGTTGCATGCGATGGAGTCAAGCGCCTTCTATCGCAGATGCGATCGTTGAAACCACAAAGAGCTAGGGCAGCAATCACACAGAGAATGAAAAAGGGCAAAAGCAGCCAGAAAATTATTGAGCAGAATATACAGCAAAAGGGAAGCTATGCGGCTCCTTGCTTATCCTTTGACCGCTCCATAGCTATAAATCACGTCAGTCATCTTTGCATGTCCCAAGCAAGACCCGAAGAGAAGAAACGCACGATTGTAATGCAGCAGCTTTTCGATCAAATCTACATGCGTCAACACCATCCGCCGACAGCAGTACCGCCTCAGCTCGAGCGCATCTAAAGCATCTCTGAAAAGCAACGGGTTGAGCCAGTCCATCCACTGGGTGGATGACAGACCTACCCCTCACTGGTATCTTCAGCGAGCAACGCGAGGTATGCGTTCCACTTGTCACCGATGACTTTTCCGCAGGAGAAGCAGCGAACAGGAATGATCTACAGAGTTATATGTGAGCTCGACTCGTCGCCACCATATGTTATCAGACCGCTTGCCATCGTCGCTGAAGTCAAGGAGAATAAGGCGCGAAATTGAAAGTCGTGACCACTTCGATCGGTGGTGTGACCACCCGTGACTCACAGTTGGACGCGACGCGCTTTTCCCTTCAACCACCATCGCGACTGCCATGGCCGACGCGTTTGAGCTCCAGGATGAGCTCCAGGCTCTACAGGACCTCGATTCATATGAGATACCCAATGAACACGATATCAGCTCTGAAGATCCCGCGGCCTTGCTTGCAGGTTCGTTCCCTTCCAGCACAAGGTCCATCTTTAGCGTTTCCTGACCAAATCGCCGCAGAGGCCGTCGAAGCGGTCGCAGAATCCTCTGAAGCTATAACAGACGCAGCGACGTTTGATATCTATCGCAGCCTGCTTAAGCATGCTGACCTTGTCCCTGGCCCAGTGATGAGCAAGCTCCTCGACTCCATCTCCACCGGTCTCGCGACACAGGTCGATGCTGCGCTGCGAGACGATGATGTAGCTCACCGAGAACCGCTCGAGCGGTATGCATTTCTTCTGCAGTGGTTCGTCAGTGCAGCGGAGAAGGTCAAGGTTACAACAGGGGAGGATGGGGATGTGCCTGCTACGCCCGCGCCAGCACGAGCGAGAAAGGGCCGCGGAGGGAAGGCCGCGGCTACGGCAAGGACACCGGCAGCGAAGAAGAGGGAAGGATGGACATGGGTCGATCAGATCCCCGGCACGCTAGCGCTGATCAGCAAGGTGTTGCGTTTGAAGTCGCAGAGGATCTGGACAACTACGTCTGAGCGCGATGCTTTCATCAAGTACGCTCTACGTTCTTTTGGATCTATCTTGCCGCTGACCGCTTTATTTGCATAGTTGTATCACCCGCCCCGCATACCACATCACCGAATCTGAGGCCTACATGAAATCTCCCGACATAAAACTCGGCGTTTACAAAGTCATCTGCCTCGCCGTTAAGCACCACGGACACGCTCTCTCCGCACAAATCAACATCATGCAGTCTCTCCAGTTCTACGAGCACCTCTCGGAGCCGATGGCAGAATGCCTCACGGTGCTCGCGAAGGAATTCGATTACGCGCAGCTGGGGGACGAGGTACTAAGGGAGATCGCGGCAAAGAGTTTTAGTGCGCAAGATACGAAGGGCCCGAGGGCATTTAGCAGGTTTTTGGTGAGGCTGAGCGAGTTGGCGCCGCGCGCGGTATTGAAGCAGATTAGTTTGTTGCTGGCGCATCTTGATTCTGAAGTCAGTACCTTCAATCTCCCCACTTCCCATTTACATCGCTAACAACATAATACACACGCAGTCCTATCCTATGCGCATGGCCCTTGTTGAAGTCATCGGCTTTCTCATCCGCGAACTCGCCCTCTCCTCCGACCCCCAATCCAATGAAAATGACGGCTCCGGCGCACAAGATAACGTACAAAAGCAGCTGACTTCCTTCTACGACCTCCTCCTCTCTCGCACCCTGGACGTATCGTCTTACGTGCGCACTAAGGTGCTCGCCACCCTTGCCAAGCTCTGCGAGCTCCCTGCCAAGTTTCCCAAGCAGCGCCTAGCCATGACGCGTGCTGCGAGCCAGATGCTCGAGGACAAGGCGGCGGGTGTGCGGAAGGGCGCGGTGGGGCTGTTGGTAAGGCTGGTGGTGACGCATCCATACGGGCTGATGCACGGGGGGCTGCTTGGCCTGGCGGAATGGGAGGAGAGGTATAAGAAGGTGAAGGAGGAGTTGCAGGGGGTAGAGGGGCGGATGGGAGAGGCTGTCGATGTAGAGAGAGGGGAGGGTGAGACGGAGGGAGGAGATACTGAGACAGAAGATGGGGACACTGAAAAGGAGGACGGGGAAGATGATGAGGATGAAGACGAATCGATGGTCGAGGGGAGCTCGTCTGTGGCTGGGACGCCCAAGCGTAAGAAGTCGGTGTCTTGTCCTAGTCGCGCCTTACCCTGTTCTGTGCTCATATTGATTCTAGATCGAAGAAACATGTCAAAACCGAGGATGGCATGGACGTCGACTCAGACTCAGACGACCAAGAAATGGAAACCGAGACCGAGGGTGAACCTCGCACCCCCAAACCCAAAAAATCTAAGAAGAACAAGAAGAACAAACTAAAGCCGCGCAAGTCTGAACTGAACATGGAAGCGCTCACGAACGAGCATGCAGCCCTTGCGGCGCTCGAGTCGAACCAGCTGCTGCATCTGCGGCTTAGGAAGAAGTACTATGCCGAGGGGTTGAATTTTATAAGGCATGTTGAAAGTGCAATGTGAGTGCCCTCCCTTCATCGTTCGTAATCCGAGCAGATCTAATATTTGCTAACAGGGACATCATGGGCCTGCTGCTGGGCTCGACGAACAAGGCGGAGGTGCTGGAGGCGATGGAGTTCTTCAGGGTCGCATGGGAGTACCAGTTTGACAGCGCCGAAGTACGTCCTTTCATAAAATCTAAGGTTTGCCTGATCCTAATTTTGGCTTATGTGTACGCAGAGCGGCATCAAGAAGATGTTGCATCTCATCTGGTCGAAAGACAATAACTCGACTTCGGAGGACGGGAAGGAGCTCAAGGGTGTGCGGTCTCGCCTCCTCGAGTGCTATCGCAGCCTATACTTTGAACCGCTTCCGGATATGGAGCCGAAGCAGCAGGTCAATAGGATTGCGAAGAACATGATTGAGTGCGTCCTTGTCCCTTTCTCGCAATACCTTTGAATTATGCTAATGGTCCACGGATAGGCTGACATACGACGCTACGCTGGCGGAGCTGACGAGCTTGGAGGAGATGATGCGAGCCATGATGGACGATGGTCAGATTCATCAAGATGTAATTTCGAAGCTTTGGCAAGTTTACAGTAAGTATCCTCGAATGCAAGGCGGGCAAGTGTGCTCATCAGGTGGCATAAGGCTCGGAAAGGCCGCTGCCGAAGGCACAGCGCCAGGGAGCCATAATCATCATTGGCATGCTAGCGTTGGCTAGAAGAAGTGTTGTTACTGAGCGTGTTGATACACTTCTCAAAGTTGGCCTAGGGCCGTTGGGGAAGGTGAGCGTCTCTCTGGCCATGCTAATTTCCTCACTGACATCTTGCCCGCCAGGCCGACTTGACTCTAGCGAGATACACTGGACTTGCACTGCAGCGGCTCAACGGCAGTGCAAAGAAAGTGAAAGGTCAGACGACTAGCCGTGCCAACTTATGTTTTTAGCTCACCTGCGTTCAGGATCGCTGCTCGACAAAACTGTCCGAATTGAAATGGATAGCCCAATTTTCCGGAAACTTCAGGAAGCGGTGGAACATCCTTGTCGATCCAAAGACTGGTTTGGAATGACTGAGCAGGCTATCAACACCATCTATGCGCTGGGTGAACATCCCGACGCCTTGTGCAACACCATGATCAAGAACTTGACTCGACGTGCCTTCGCGCCCAGGCCCAAGGCTGCATCAGCACCTGTATCCGAAAAGGACCCTGATTCTATGGATGAAGACACACCTCTAGGCGATAAGACTGTAGATGGGGATATCACCATGACTCAGGACTCTTCCACTGTCAACGATGAAGAGAAGGATGTCGGAGACGCGTTCGAGATGAGCCAACTCCTTTTTGTCGTTGGACATGTAGCCATCAAACACATCGTCTTCTTGGAACTCGTTGAGCGTGAATGGAAGCGGCAGAAGGACGAGAAGACCGCCGGTAAGGAGAAACGATATCGCCCATTAATCGTTGACTAATAAACTGTTTAAGGTGACAAGTTGGCTGCAGCTGCCAGCCCGAATAGAGCGGCGAAGGAAGGCGAAGAGCTTGATCAAGTCGCAGGAAATGCCGAAGATGAGATTGGTGATCGCATCGCCGGCGTCAGGGAAACCGAACTTCTGTATGGCCCAGAGTCTCTCTTGGCACTTTACGGTCCAATGATTGTTTACATATGTGGAAGCCCTCACAAGTTCAAGGTCAGTAAATGCACTTCTCATCGTCAACCTTGTGCCGATATATCTTCCCCAGAACCGTACACTACGGGCCGCTGCCACGCTGTCCTTTAGCAAATTCCTTTGCGTTAGTTCCCAATTCTGTGATCAACATCACCGCGTACTGTTCAAAATCCTCGAGACCTCCAAGGATGCCAACATAAGAAGTAACATCGTCATAGCACTTGGAGATGTTGCGGTTTCATTCAGCAACATTGTGGACGAGAACAGCAATGAGCTGTATAAAGGCCTCTCAGACGAAAACTTGGTCGTCAAAAAGAACACTCTCATGGTCCTCACCCATCTTATCCTGAATGGAATGATCAAAGTGAAGGGTCAGCTCGGTGAGATGGCAAAATGTCTCGAGGATCCTGAGCCAAGGATTGCAGACCTCGCGAAGTTGTTCTTCACCGAGCTATCGACCAAAGACAATGCGATATACAACAACTTACCTGACGGTGTGTTTGAAATTGTTTTCGGTCTAACTTTATATTGACTATCGATTACAGTCATTAGCCACCTTTCGATAGGCGACCACGCAGTTGATGAGGAGATTTTCCAGAGTACAATGCGATACATTTTTTCGTTCATTGAAAAGGTTTGTTGTCCCATCGAGCTATGAGAGTCCAAGTTAACTTTCCTGTAGGAGAAACAAGCCGAGAATATCGTGGAGAAACTTTGCCAGCGATTCCGCCTCTCAGAAGATGCCAGACAATGGCGGGACATTGCATTTTGTCTTTCATTACTACCCTTCAAATCCGAACGCTCTGTCAAAAAGCTCATCGAAGGCTTGCAATTCTACCGAGACAAGTTGCACGAAGAGACTGTCTTCGAGCGCTTCACCGAAATTCTTGCAAAGGCGAGGGCGAACAAGTCAGCTAACAAGCCGGACACGGAACTGAATGAATTTGAAGCTGTAAGCTTTGTCTGGGTCAATATTGTTATAAACGCGAAGCTGATCTGGTGCGCAGATACTGGAGGAGCATAAACAACAGGGTGCAGAAGATCAGGCTTTGGAGAAGAGGGTGCATACCAAGAAAGCAGCGGCTAAAAAGCGCGCAACGCGGAAAAGTAAGCGCAGTCTCGCTCTATCCCGTTCCATACACTGATAGGCTTGGTTTAGCGACACGCAAAAAGGAAGTGACGCCAGTAGAGAATGACGAGGATGATGATATGTATGTGTAGAGTGTTTTTGTTTTTAATTGTTTTCCATGTATTGCAGTGTATTGTATATCAGCCAAGATCTAATATCAAGGAATGCCAAATCAACCAGGTAAACGAGTGACGACGAAGATGCGAAAAAAGCCAAAGAAAAATGAGTGTGAAAAATGAGTGTGATAGCGAGTGAGACGCGATATAATATAGAGACAAGACCAGTAAGCGTGCAGTATAAGGAGTGTGGGGTGGACGGACACGAGACCGAACCACAAAGATAATGAAGGCATAGGATACAGAGTGATAAAATTAGGATGATGCTGGGTTTGGTATATAATTGGGGTCAAAGATAGCGTGAAGCAAATGCTTGGAAGTCCGTTCAATGCAAAGATCCATAGATAGCAAAATGAGGTATGGAAGGGTGAACTCATGACTCTGGTTTAAAACTCTCAGCGCCTCCCCCGCCGCGCATGATCGCTTTCATGAACGAGAAGAATCGGTCTCCATACTCCGCAGGTTTGACTGGACTGATTTTATGCTGTAAAGTGCTGTTAGCAAACGATATGAAGGAAAGAAATGCTTCGAAGGGACATACTCTATCAGCAGACAACCCCTTCCAAAAGTGCTCCAGCTTCTTCACAACAGAGTATGGAGTGAGGATATCGATGACGCCGAGATAATATATCGTGTCCATCATCTCGTTGGCTTCGTCCGTCGCACGTAAGCCTCCTTCGTCCTGGTAGAAAATGAGGGACTCCCGATCTCGCGTGTCTTGCTCAGGAAGTGACATTGATCCAGGGCCGAACTTCTTCGGGTCAGACTGGCGCATCGCTCGGCGCATGGCCATGGCTTCCGGCGACGTACTGCCTTTGACTGCAGTTGGCTTGCGTCGCATAGGTGGCACATCAGGCTAAAGGAATTCATTAGAATGACATCTTGCTCCAGTTTCGCCGAAGGGAACTTACAGAAAAGACCTTGAGCGTGTTGCTCCGCACGTTATCTCTATTCCCGCGCTGCATATTGTGAATCCCAACGAGCAGACTGTAGTCCATCACGTTGATCCTCTTCAGTAGCTCCGAGTCTCTCCTCAGCTGCTCCGTCAATAACGCCTGTTTCTCCGGTCCAAAGTCCAGCATCCGTCCACGGTTGATCCAGTTCAGATCCTTCAACACTGCACGCGGGTTTTCTGCCGCCTTCTCCTCCGGGTACTCTCGGCCCACAGTGCTACCCTTGAGGTCATAAGTCTCGTGAATATCACGATGAGGCGGGAACAGATTGTTCATGATGACGAAGTGGATCTTGCGCCCATGCGGAAGTTTAACCCGGTGGAGCCCATAGAACCGAGAGAGCAGAGTGTGCGGGTTGGATTTCACATGGGCATAGTAGTCCGGCAGGACGGACAGGAGGAACTTGGCTTCGGAGTGGCGGATGGTCTTGATGATGAAACGGTAGTCGCAGGAGAAGTAGAAGAACGAGCCGGATTTGCCAGGGGAGCCGAGCTCGGAGAGGATGTACTTGTCGGTGAGGGATAGTAAGTAGTCGGCAGGATCGAGGTGGAAATACTCTTCTCGTAGCTCGCGGAACACCCATGGGGCGTAATCCTTAAACTTGAAATCGTACTTCGCGGAGGGTGTTAATTCATTGCCGGTGCTGAATGTGACGTGAATAATATATCGAGATGTGCTAGCCAGGAAGTGACATACATATCGAAGGAAAACTTGTGCTTTGCGGTGAAATCCTCTTCAGTCAACGTTCGTGTCATCTTTGCCTGACACCGGGACACCTAAACAGGGAATTCAGAAACCAAAGGAGATACCAGTACCAAATGTGCTCACCGCGATTCGAATGCCCGTCAACATGTTGTACATGAGGACATAGTTGACGTGGTCCTCCCCGATAAGGTTCCCAACCAGTACCTGCGCACCGTCTTCCAAAGCTCTCGCACCCGCCCTCGCACCCCTCGACATGCTCTGCGTTCGCGTGAGCACAGCTTCTGCTTCCTGTTGTGCCTTCACCCGCTTCGAGTTCCTCTCTCTCCGAATCTGGTCCGCCTGCTGCTGGATATCAGATGCCAGCACAACATCCACATCATCTTCCTCGTAAACGAATGGTTGGGAGCCGTAACCGTGCTGGTTGTGCAGTGAAACATTCGCTGGTCGGGGTGCTGAGCCTGTGGTGTTTCTCCGTGTTGGTCGAGCTAGCTGAGGTGGCTGGAGGTGACCGTCAGGGGATTGAGTGACGGCAGTATTCGAGCTCGGTCCAGGAAAAGTGGAAGAGGTCTCAGTGTTAGGCGTGTCTTCTTGCGACTGCGCAACACCCGAGTCGTCGGACCGGTCAGAGTGATTAGATAGACGTGGGGTACGGCCAGGGCTGGTAGTGATCGTCGACAAGGATATTTTTGTATCTGTCGATGCCCTGTGTAACTTTTCCGGCACGAATGGTCGGGGAAGACCGGTGTCGGGTTGGTACGATGCCTCGGGTTTTGAGCGCGCCGTGCGTTGAGTGGATGGAAATCTGAATTCCTTCTCTTCTTCAATGCTAGCCGGGGGAGATGGTGGTAGTGTGCCAAAGTGCGGTTCCACCATTATTGGCTGAGTTGCGGAAGAAGGTACAACTCGTGCGAGCGAGCTTCCCACTTTGTGCAGCAAACTGTCGTCAATGGGGCCTGATGCTAAGTGCACCTGGTCACCTTTGACTTTGATGATGTGCACTTGTTCTGGAGGTACCCCGTCTTTGCGCAGGCTGAGAGTGTGTATTGGATTAATGATTGGGTTTGCCTCTTGGCTGGTGGGAAGTGGCCCGAGTGACGATCGAGAGGCTGACCGTGATCCTGGGCCCTGCAAATCGGTACGAGCTGTCTGAAACGAAGCCGCAGAGGCAGGTGTATGGTTTTGTCGTCTCGACTCGACAACGAAAGGAGCCTGTGCTGATGGCCGAGGTGGGTGTGCCATGAGTGTCGCCATGCTTGTTTAATTTCGCAGACGGATCAAGGCAGTATGTTTGTTGTATGAATCAAGGTGTCGAGCAGTCAGTTCATTGACTATCTTGCTCGCTATGGGTCTCGTCGTAGTTGCCGTCGTGGTACAAGTTGTCGTGATGCGAAGAGACCATCAGCGCCCGAGTCTATACAGACTCTACACGTGGTGCCTCGAATCTCTATCCTAATTTCCCCTCTTGCTCAAGCAATGCTCAAGCATCCATTTTAGTTAAAGACTGGCTATGCTAGCGCTGGGCGCGAATCAAAATATTCAATACAGCACACCATCATGGTCCTGCGGTGTACATCCAACCGTGGTCCAACCCCCTTGGCACAGCTTCAAGGCACCGGCCAGCCACCGCTCGGCATCCAAATTTGATCCAAATTGCCAAGATAGTAAAGATAAATGGTAAATCACAAATAGAAAGGTATCCCATAGACCACCGGTGCAGCCCCAGTCAAATACTTCAGCTTGCACGACGTCCTGGCCTGGGCCACTGCAGCCACTAATGAAAAGTTCGCCCCATCACGCCTACGCCCCTGACGAACGCCTTCCGCAGAAAGATTCAACTTGTCAAACACCACCTGCGAGAACTTGTCAATGTCGCGGTCGGTCACGTCCCACAAGTTTGCTACGAGGGTAGGGCTGTTCAAAGGTCAGTAAGATTGATGGTCGGAAAGGGCAGCGGGACATACCATCCGGCTAGCATGTAGTTGTATGGCGTCCCTACCCGGTCGAAATCACCCATGTCTCTGAGGTTTCCCGACGAACAGCCCCAGAGCATAGTTGCCGCACATCTCGGCAGGTTCTTGATCTTGTGAGGACGGACATACTGCTCTCCGCCTCCATGGCCAAAATACCTACCAAGGATTGTCAGTTTCTGCTTGAATGAGGCAGCGGGCGCCACTCACACAACGAGGTCCTTCCGTCTCAAGGCATTTAAGAACTGTTGCTCGCTAGGCGGGCGTCCAATGGTGCCCTCCCACCCAAGGTCATCCATATCCCTCAACCAACCAGAGAACCGCCCTTCGGTGCCTGTAAGATCTCCGCTCGGGTTGAGCACATAATATGCCTTCCTCGGATCCACATCAGCGCGATCCACGATGTCTGCAGCCGCCGCCCCTTTCTGCACCCTTGCGAACTCTACTCTGTCGAGCAGGAACTCCAGGCTCGGTATGCGGCTGACGCTCTGCCCTCGGAGAATGGGCACGCTCTCCCACGGGATGCCCTGTACGTTTTTGTCCAGCACCAAGAAGGTATGTGCATCCGCCTCGGGCTCCACACGACCGCGGGCCTTCAGGGCGTGCTCCTCCAGCGCAGTGCGCAGGTCCACTACAACTTGATCCACATCAACCTCCGCAATTGCGACGGGGACACCGTGGAATTGATAAAGGTCGAGGATGAAGTAGACCAGATCCTCCAACTCTTCGTCGCGACAATTCGCAGGCAATGTGGAAAAGCAAGTGAGGAGGTTGTCGTCAAGACGGATCTTCTTTGAGGCCCTTTGCTTGCGGTCTTGCGATTGCAAGCTGCGCTTAAAGACTTTGTCTAACCGTGTGCGAAGGTCCGTGATGACGTCCGCCGGTATATCCGTGGGCGGACTCATAATTGTCTGTGTTGACATTAGCATTTATCAGGCCCCGCGTTTTGGTCTGACATACCTTGAAAGCGCCCAGCCAACAAAACTCGATGTTCGCCAGTAGCTCCTGCATCCGCTTGTCCAGCGCGCTTCGGTCACCCCACCAGGCCGCTCTGGCCTGTGGATCATCCTTGCGCACATGGACGGCCGCCCTGGTTCCCTGATCGCTTTCCGCGATAATCGCCTTCAGCTCAGCCAGCGCGTCTTCGAATGTAAGATGCTCGTCCTCCTGGCTCTCCCGCCTCCCTTTGAGGGGCAGGCAGAAGACAAGTGGCTGTTGAGTTGCACGCTGCCGGGTGACAAACATGGTATTCTGGTCCTCAGTGATTGTGATGTTGATGACTGTCCAGTTCTTCGGCAAATGGTCGGCGCGAGAGGTGGACAGACCCGTGAGAGTGATGGGGCGAGAATCGTAACGCTCTTGTACGCCAGCCCAGTATTGCTTGAGAGCAGACTCGTCCGTCTCGTTGTCGTCCTCGTTCCCATCCGAGTTGAATGAGTTCATCAAGGCCAGTCTGCCCTGCATTCGAGTCTTAGGTCGGGCCAGAGGCGTGCCATTAGAAGTCACCAATGGCCATTGAAGATCATCAAATCCTTGAGCATCGGGGAATTTTCCCTGTATGGCTTCAAGAAGCTCTCTTCGTAATGTGATGGCGGTGGATACATCTAAGAGGAAAATCAATTCGCTTTCTGCTAGGTTTCCCATGTACACACGCACCGAGAAGGGCTGCGGTGAGCACCGGGCCAGCCTTTCCTGCCCTCCCCAGTGAGGATTGCAATGCCCTGATCATGGCCAGTGAGACGGCTGCGTCTCTCACGCGCGAGACATTTCCTCGTCGCGCAACGAGTGCTAAATCAGCCCAGAACAGGCTTTCAGCACTGTCCAAAGTGGCGAGGATATCTTGTATTGAAGGTGACAAACGGTTCAGCTTGTCGCCAGATACTCCCATAGGCATTGCAATAGCTGTAAAGTGCTGTTAGACTTGTCATTTCCCCCAGTTGTGTCAACGTACTTGACTCAATGAGGGAGCTGAGGAACATATCAGCACGGAAGCGTCCATAAACATTGTGAAGCGTTAGCTTGGCCATCAACACGTTCTCTTCAGACTGCCATGCATGTTAGTCTTTCTAGGTGGAAATGTCAAAAAAATTACACACTTTCGTCTCTGGTAACGAAGGTAAATTCGCGAAGCGCTCCAGTAATCGCTGGTAGCTGGCACCAGCATCGTCGCGAAGAAGCCAAACTAAGGCGGGTCATTATCTGTAGCCAGAGTCGTAACGGGAAAACTAACTGTGCTGGCGTAAAACCGTGGCAAGTAATGCAGGAACAATTGTCTCGTTGATCGCAGCGGTCTTCGGGGATAGTCCTGTCGACTTCCTTGGACTAGTGCTTTGATCAGTATCCATGTAAATACTATTGAACGCGATAGAACATACCCAGACGGCAGACAATCCAGACCTGCGAACAAGGCCTCCAGCTCTTCCAGCATACCCATAGCGCTCTCGTAGGACTCGCGTGCATCCGCATGCTTTGCCTTGAGTTGACTGTGGTACCCTCTCAGACGACTGATATTAGCTGCATCCGCTCCAGGCATCCGCTCCAAAAGTTCAGCTGCATCCATGATACTTTTGTAGCCGTCATCCAGAAGCCCCTGATGGAGCTGGACTTCCCCTTTCTTCATGAGTGCGCGACTGACCATTGCAGGAGCATTAATGGATTCAGCCAAGTCTTGTGCTTGTTGAGCGAAGTACTCTGACTCCCGGGGAGACCCACGGGCAAAGAAGGCATGGCTGAGGGCAAACAGAGTGTGAAGTAGGCCGTCCACGATTCGCCATTCAAGGCCGTTCATGGCGGGTCGACGCGCGTAAGTCTTCTTGGTGGTGGAAAGCTCCGGCGGTTTTGAGGATTGGTTGTCAGATGACGGTAAAGCATCATTCAGCGATGACATGGCGAAAGGGTCTTCGTCTGGTTCGGCAGAAGCTTTGACCGGGATAGGCTGGGGATTCAATCGGGCCAGGGTCTCTACGCCGCGATTCCACAATCGAAGAGATTGGAACAAACCTTCCAGAGAGGCAGTCATATCATCCTGTGCCCACGTCCGTCAGCTTTGGTGACATATCTGGTTTGCGAGTTTTTCTACCTTAGCATACTGGATGAGTCCGTATGTGTGAGCCGCCATGGCAGCTCTCTCTAAGGTGCAAACTCGAGCGATGACTCTTTGCGCTGTCGTCGTACCTTGTGCTTCCCCTGCTAATGCATTTGACAACGCTAAGGCTTCGCAATACGCACTGGCGCTATTAAACGCGATTATTAGGGAAAACCAAACCGACCCTGTGGGAGACTGGCTTACCTCCGGTGGATGCTGCTGACAGTTGCCAGAGATTCTGAATATCGGAGTAGGAAGGTGGTGCGAATCTCGTCAGATGGTTGCCCATTTCTGACAGCTATCAAAGCTTGCCCAAAGACGGTGCTTGCTTTCCCCGTTTTGCCTAGTTTAACATATTCGTGGGCAAGGTCAATCGAGGCCAACAAATAGCCTAAACATTGTCAATGAGATATGGAAATGTTTTAAATAGGGCTTTACGGACCTTCATGGGATGTTCCCGAATGCCGGTCACACAGTCGGCGGGTTATATCAAGAAGCTTAACTTTAACCACAACGAGGCCAAGTAAGCCGAGAAGATGAGAAACGGATTCTAAACATACGAAGCACCTGTCAGATAATCACTCGACAAATGTGTTTAGAAACTTACGCAGCAGAGACAAAACCTTCTCGAAGCCATCGAGGTGAAGAGCAGGGATTTTGCCGCTTACCGTCGCTCTTGGGGGCGTAGTTTGAACACTCAAAGCCACAAGCACCAGTTCTATCGCCCAAAGTCAGAGGTAGAGATCATAATCAATACATGCACGTACCTTTCTTAGACTTGGGAGTGACAGGATCCATCTTTTTCACAGACGCAGCTTTCGCTTTCGCTTTCAACCGCACAACTGTCGTGGTCTTCACAGGCATGGTCTTTCCAGTCTTGCGTTTGGGAGATGGTTCAGTGGGCTCGAGAAGAGCTTTGAGCACTCTATGTGCTTCCTCGCAATTGTGAGCGACTACCGAAGTCTGTGCGGGATCCGAGCGCCGGTGGGCGTGTAAAGCCAACCATAGATGTAGAGATGCTCTAAATTGTGAGCACATATGTGCGGCGGCAGTGTCTTCCCCAAAGGACTGTATGGCCGACCAGTCAGCATTATATGCCGGACAGAAAGAAGAGAAACGTACCTCACGCCCAAGGAGCTCCAGGACCTCCTCTCCGATATCGTCTGCATGTCGGCTGCTGTCGAGCCCGGACTTATAGCCAACCTCTAACTGCCTCAATAGCACCCTTGCCCGGCGCAAGGGCACCTCCTGTGGCTGATATACAGCCTCCAGATCCTGAAGCAGTCCTCCAACCACAGCAACCACTCCTTCCTTCCACAAATTTGCCTCCAGACTCTCTGCCTGCCGCTCTAGCACTGCCCCCACCACCCCTGCCCCACGGGAACCTAAACTCGAATGGAGAGACACATCGGCAGGCTGGAGGAGCAGCTCACATGCGCCGATGTGCGTGAGTCGGTCAATGATGATTCCTAGTTGCTTTGCAGGAGTCGAGTTGTCGAACGGGACGCCAAAGGCAGAATCTTGATATGGATACGCTTTGACGCTTTCCACGAACGCGTCATATGCAGGCCTCCGGTCGCCCATTTTGGAGTGGCATATCCCCAGCAACTCCCATCTTCGAAACAATCCTTCTCTCAATGACTTCCACGCATCCTCCGCACCCGTGTCCTTCTCCTCCATCTTCTGCCTCGCTCGCATTTCCAGCGCCGCGCCACCAACTCTACATCCTTCTTTCAGGAACCTCACCGCCCCCGCATACTTGCCGTCCTGGTAGAGTGTCCCAGCTATGTTGTGATATGCCCCTGAAACGCAGCGGACATAGTTCGCAAGCCCTAACGCCGGTTCGGGTCCAAGGATCGCGTTTGCTTGAGTGAGATAGTCATACGATGAGGTGTAGGTATCGTAGTCGGTAGTGACGAGAGACGTGCGAGCAAGGACGAATAAGGTGTCCAATGCCGGAGTCAAGTTCTCGGTCGTTTTCTTTGTGGGAATGGCTTTAGTTAAGAATAACCAGGAGAAGAAGGGATGCTGACCTCCAGACTTCCGTATACTTGTGCAGTACCCGCCAGAAATGACCTCAAGTTCTCCAACTCCTTCTCAGCCGCTCTGCCTTTCCCATCCGGTGTGCTGTCGATCATTTTCACGCCCACCCGCCGGAGTCTCTCCAATGCTCTCTCCACCTTACCGCGCGTCCGATGTGCATCCTGGTCCACATGCGCCTCAATTACTAGCAAAAGGATCTCCCGGCATCGTGGGAGGAGGGAAATAGCCTCGCACACACGTTTGGTCAATTCGTCTGGTGGTCAAATCAATTAGATGCCTGCAATTCTGCTGAATAAAAGTAATGCGAACCACCAAATGTGCCCTGTTCGATGACAGCAGTTGTCTGAGTGAACACCGCACATATCCGGGCGCCTTCGATGACCAACGCGTCTGCAGCCACCACGTTCTGCTCTTGCGGTGTATCATGCGCGGCGGTTGACGACGAAGGAGGTGCGGATGGGGATGCTCCCCGCATCAATATAGCTATACGATTAAGAGTTTCTAGATCCGTGGCCTGTGCATCTCAATGTCAGGTCAGTTTGTTCGACTAGTTAACGCAGATCTTGCTCACCCGCTTAGCGAACGCCATCCAGTACTCGCAGAATCCCATGAACCCTTTCCCTTCGAGCCACATCGCACGGTCTTCCCTCTCTTCGACAGCCTTAACGAGGAGAGCAAACGTGTGCATCACTTCTCTTGTGACCTCGTCCTTTTCCCCTGTCTTCACGAACGACACAGCGAACTTTAATGTCTGGTCCCAGAATGTGTTCGGTGTTAACGTCCCCGGTGAGGTGCAAACCAAACAGCGGAGCGCGTAGGTACGGAGTGCGTACGCGGTCGGTGGAGAGGGGGTGGGAGTGATGGTGGATTTCGTGAGGAGAGTATATGTCCGCGTGAGAGTTGAATCCTTGTGTTTCAGCGGGAGAGAAGGAAGGTGCGGTAGCCATTCCATAAGACCAGTGGATGCTTTAATGAGGAGATTGGGTAGAGATGATGATGATGAAAGGGCGGTGATTACTTGCAAGAAGTATGTCGATATTAACGTTTGAAGCATTTCCGTGAGCACAGTGCAAGGCAATGGAAGAGATAGAGGATTATTCGAATTCTTAGAGTTTGTATTAGTGGAATCGTACACCCTTGTAAGGGCGGGTTGCATTTCGGTAAGTGCGGCCAACGCTTCGTCACGCTGCATCCGATCAGCCTTCATGGGTTTGGCATTCAATATAATAGACACGTACCATTTCAAGAGCTAAGAGCTTTCCGACAATACTAGACGCGGCGCGCTCAACATCAATGTCCTCAGGACACATGCCCCGTAGTTCTTTCAATGATTTCACAGCTACGCTGACCGCCCCTGCCGCCGTTGTTGGTTTCTTTCCCGAGCCTGCTTTCCACCCCGATTGCACAATGCCAGATAGCCTTTGCGATGCCGAGTTAACAGCGCGCATTGCGGCTAGTCTGGTATCTTCGTTGGGGGAAGCTTTCTGTTTCCCTTTCGTGTCAGAGATTGTCAAGCTGGCCACTTGATTCGCAAGATCATCTGCAGAGATGACAGGCTGCTTTGGCTTGGATGTTGTTGCCTTAGGGTTTGCTGGTTTTACTGTCGTAGATGTTTGTCTCGTAGTTCGTGAGGACGCGGGTCGGCGGGAGGTTTGTGTGGTAGACATGTTTGTTCGACTCTCTACGGCAGTTGAAAGGATAGGTACAGGCAAAGATCAATGTTTGATCTAGTTCTGTGGTCAAGACAAAGATGAAGGGACAATGGCCAGTCACGGTCGAGGTCGTTGAAAGCAAGCTGCAGGAACGTGACCGTGCTGCTGCAGCACGGTCGAACTCAAAGCCTCCGGAATTAATTCTCTCGAGCTCCCTTGATCTCTCATTCATTTAGCAAAGAATGAATATTAGATTGGCTACAGTAATGCCTTTTCAGCCTCCTTCAACTCACTAATGACATCTTTGATTTTCCAGGCAGCAGATCTGATGGGTATGCAGGCTGGCAACCTGCAGAATCTGCCCGAGAACTATACCATGAAAGTGAGTGTTAGGTTTACTATACTGCTGTTCCGTCTGATGAATTCTGTTTGCTCTGAAGTTCTGTGAGATACCATATATCTTCTAGCCAAGGGCTTTTCTCACCACTTGTTCTTTGTGTCTCAGGGATCTATCACGCTATGACATGGCCCCAGATCTCGTTCGTCGCAGAGGATCACAAGGGCCGGATAGTGGGCTACGTACTTGCCAAGATGTTTGCCTTTATTTCGTATCATTATGTCGCTCTATTTAACCCCCCTCTGAAGAAACGATGATGAAGACGATCGCTCAGAAGTGCATGGTCATGTCAATTCCATCTCTGTCCTTCGTTCGTATAGGCGTCTGGGCTTAGCCAAAAAGCTCATGCTTCTCTCGCGTAATTCAAATGCCCATTTTCCTATTCTTCGCGGCTGAACGAATATTAGAGGAAGCTATGGCCACGATTTATAAAGCCCAGCACGTCTCATTACACGTTCGACGTTCAAACAAGGCAGCCATTGGACTCTACAGAGATACACTAGGCTTTGAAGTTCACAAAGTTGAAAAGAAGTATTGTAAGTGTCTTCCTATCCTTCATATCAGCTATCTTATGCATGAATAGATGGCGATGGCGAAGATGCGTTTTCAATGAGACTATCACTCAAAGGAGCGCAATAGAGCGCTGCAGCTCCTGCTCGATCTGTATGTTATGTACACTGTGCATTAAGATGATAATCTACCACAATAAATGGACAACGCAAGCCCTATACTAGCTGCTCGCACTACTCCTCCTGAGGCTCAACATTATCGCCAAGGGTCATCTCATCGAAATGTTCCAGCAATTCATCAAGCTTTACCTCCGGGAAGTCTGGCTCTTCCTCGGCATCATCATCGGTCTCAGCTGCCGCCGCTTCCTCTTCCTCTGCCCCTGCATCCACATCCATCGCGAATTGTGTCTTCTTCTTCCCTTTCCCACTTGCAACCACGCCTGGACCTGACATGTTGACATCGTCCTTCGCCTTGTACAGATTCACTGCGCCTCTCATCTCCGGGTCCTCTTCCAGTTCCCTCAAGAACAGCTCGTAATCCTGCTCCACCTTCTTCTGATCCCTTCCTCCCATTCTGCCGACAAGACCACGCTCCTTGCCCGTCTCACCCTCCTCTCCTGCTTCCTTTGCAATAGTCCGCAACTGCCAGTTCCGTGACTTGCTCTTCTTCCTGCGGTTGGGGTATGCCTTCCTCACTAGTATGATATCCGGAATCCTCGATGAAGGCAGAAGTGCATAATCGTCCGAGTTGTAATTCGCGTTGGTGAGATGGTACCCCATCACCGTGTCCCCAGGCTGCAGGATCGCGCCCAAATGAGTCCGCGTATGATAGATCTGGTTTGCGACACCCATAGTCTCGTGGTCCAGCATTCCGTCGTCCTCTGTCGCCTTTGACGACCTGAAAGCGCCCGAGAGCGCGACCTGCGCCTCGGCGAGGACCAGCTTTCCTCGTGTAGGGCCTGATGGCTCGATGTCCAGCACCGTGAACTCTACCAGATCTGTCACACTCGCTAATGCATCAAAGGGCGCGCGCCAGTATATCGTCGCTGGGATATCGACCGACTGCAGCGTAGTGGGGTCTAGCATCTGCATGGAGCTACCGACGCGGATACAGACCGTCAGCGGGTTTATGTTGCTGAGCGACTTGGCCTGCTTCAGCGGGATGCACACAAGATCATCCTTGCAGATGATGGATATCTCGACAGAGTAGGTGAATTTGTAGTTGGATGTACCGGTATGTGTGTCTGTGGATAAGAGCTGTTCGGATCCTTTCGATCTGAAAATGCGGATTAGCATCGTTGTGCGCTCAGGCAGGCAGTTGTGCGCTCACTTGATGGGCACGACGCCAGCCAAAAACTCCACCATTTTGATTGCATGATTCCGCGCGCTGTAGAAGAAGTCGAGACCGTCTCTGACCTCCTTCACAGCGATCGTGTCCTTTTGCGCGCCATGCTTCAAAATGAGCTGCTCGAGGAACAGGAACGTCCGCTTGTGGGGAACCTTCTGCCTTACTTGCACAAGCGCTTTCCAAGTATTCTTTGCGGCTAGTTTGGCGCAGTCCGGACACTGCCCGTGTTGCACGAGATACTCTATCTCGAATATTTGCTCGAGTACGGTGTTGGTTAACACCTAGAATCCAATTATTATCAATCAATATAGGTTATCAATCAGACGCACCTCTTTTTGAATCGTCATCGAAACCCGTAGTCGCTTGGAATGAGGCTCCGTCCAGATGAAATGCGCCTCTGTCAATCGCACACGATTCAGCCCCTTCAGTTTCTTCAGACAGATCGCCAGTAGCTCCTGTGATTCAGGTCGCGCCAGTGCCCACGCTTGAGGTGGCGATAGAAACCGTTCACAGTTTCTGCAGAACGAGATAGATGCTGCCAATCACTCTTAGAAGTGAGCTTCAATATGATCGTGGTATACTAACCTTGTTTCGGAATACCCTCTGTGATGTCAACGCTTAAGGTGTCTTTCAGCTAGGGAATCGTCTCTTTGTGAGGATTTGACTTACGTGTTTCGCAGACATGGTACACAAAGATTGGCAGAGTTGGGGACGATCGGTGTACCGCAGTCGGCGCAGAGCACCCTGTGGACAGCGGGTGCAGGAACAAACTCCATTTTTTGAGCAGAAAGCTGAGTTTTCGAAGGATCGTAGCCCCCTGGGTGCGGTTATAAGGGAAAGTGTAGTAGTCGATCAGTCAGCTTCGGTGCCGGGTGAGCAAAGATCTTCAAATTTTTGTGCAAAGATTATCCTTTTTTGGAAGTGTACGCATCGGTCCGAGACCGAGGGAGTCAAAGTTGAGCAAGCTTTAAGTTTGAAACCTTTTGAAATATTGGTCAGACACTCGGACTCGGGTGGAAAATTGGTGGCAATCGCTAAGCACCGAGAATGTTTCAGAATATGAAGATGAGAGGTCGATTTATGAGTAGTGAATAAATGAATACAATAATAATAAGATGATGCAACGAGAAACAAGTCCGAGATAGTCCGCGAAGCCCATGGAGTAATTGATACAAAAATATGAGGTGCGAGAGATAGGAGATAGGCGAGATTAGATGGTAAGTGGGAACTGGTCGTAGGGAGGAAGCATGGGGAGCTCGGTAACAAATTGCATGGCAGGCTCATTCAAGAACTCCGCGCCATCGCCAGATACCGATTGCCACCAGTCAAGCTCTTCAAGTTGCACTTGATTAACATCCTCCACTTTGGGCAGCTGGAGCATGGCAGCCCACTGCTCTTCGCTGAGGCCCAGCGGGAAGCAGTCGGTGTCATCCGAGGAAGTCGAGGATGAGTATGACATGGGGGGAGTGCACTCTGGCATTAAGGGGGCAGCGGGAGGGCAGAAGCCTACATCCGGCATAGAAGCAATGAGTTTTTGCAGATCTTCCGGGTCATTGAAAGGGTTATCCGTGAACGACTCGGACAAATCGTAGTGGAAGAGGTACGAGCCATCCAGCTCGTTCGTCTGCTGGGGGCTCTCGAAGAAGGTGGTCTGGTCATGGCTCCACAACAAGTCGGGAGAGGAGAGAGCACTCGACGATGGCGATGGCGAGAGGGCGATGAGGCTCTCAAAGCTCGTCGAGGATGAGCACTGCGTCGAAGGCGAAACATCATGGGTTGATGACGTAGGTCTCGTATAGGGCGTAGATCTGGCGCTGCACTTGCGCGACCGTTGTACGCCAAGCTTCGTGTCCGCCGCCACCGTCTTCATCGAGTGGCCGACCTTCCTCCCTCCCTCTGCACCGCGACGTGGGTGCCCGTGCTTGTCTTGCTTGTGTCGCGTCATCTCCGCGTTCTGGCGCGTGCTCCACGGGCAGACATCGCACACCAGGATACGCCCGTTGTGCGAGCCTTCCTCGTGCTGGTCGCGGTTTGGCACCTGACTGAACGGTTTGCCACAGCCTGGGAATCTACAGGGATAATTGCTATAGCACATGTTCAGATATAATTCACGGGGATTAGGAAAGGAAAGGTACTCACATCCCTCGGTGATTGTCCATGTGGCGCTTGATTGACTTGGCACTCATCGTCTTGTTGCACTCCGGGCACTTGGATTGCTCGGAGCTAGCACGTACTGAGGTTGGTTGGCGGGGCATTGTTGCTTTGGATGAATGGATGGATTATTTGATGATTGGGACACTTGGGATGCTCGGGATGCTGATTCCTCCTCCATCGTGGGCCTGTTCTTATACTCGACCGTCGAGGGACGGATTGAAGCAATCCAGACGTGAATTTGCCATAACGGGGCCTCCAGTGGCGGCAATCATCTTTTTTAGAGAGAAACAGGGAATTTTGGGTGGGAGGCGTTGATTGCTTCAGACGGGCCTCGAGAAATTACCACTTAAAGCAATTTTTGAGCAGTGGCTCGCTGTGAAGGGAGGTGAAAAGAGAGGCAGCAGAGGCGGTGGTTGGGCCAAGCGTCGTCAAGGCGTCTCAGAGCAAGACCACAGATGAAAGGTACATCACCATTTTGATTACTTAGTCAGATACACGGGTACTTTCGAGCTCTTGTTCTTGCCGTGTAATAATTGGCATTGTCGTGGATAAATGCGCGATAGGGATGAGAATTGAGTGAGGTATGGGCTCTGACCCGGAAGGCAAGTCGAAGCCCGAGTCCGAGCCGCACGCATCACGTGATCTGGGTGGCAAGTTGGGGATGCCGCCTGGCAAACGTGATGGGGGTTGGGTCCTGGGTACTTGTCGTTTGAAATATACAACGGGCAGTTCAACCTATAAAACACATCTCTGATTCGCCCTATTACAAACATCACATACAAAAGAAACCCTATGTATGTATAGTAAATAAATCATTATGAGCTAGACAAGGCCCCATTGCCGTTACAGTAGTCTATATTTCCCGTGGCCGGGTTCCCAGCCCACGCAGGGAACGGCTTCGGATTCCCAGAGGCCCCAAAGACCGCGAACGACAAGATAAATATCATGATCTGGGATCCACCGTCAAGTGCGCCGCCCAAGAGGTAATTATACTGCTTGTACCACCCAGGGTGATACTGGCGCAGCCAAAGTTGCGAGACGAGACCGACGATAATCGACGTTAGGATAATGGAGTTTATGCCCGATGACATCCAGGACGAAAACTATATATAACGGCTGTAAATAATGCGATCGATGCATCCGATAAATAAAAAGAGCGCACCATGTAGATGACCGGGAGTATGATCTGATCCACCTTCACTGGCCCAATGTATGGCCATCGCTGTATTGCATGTATTTAGCGGGGGGGTAATATTATTATGAGATGTTGTTGGCTAACCTTGGCGACAAGCCATTGCAAGAATGTAGGGACTATCCCGATGAGCAAACTCATCGGAATGATAAAGTATTGCCCGTTGATGCCATAAAGCTCTTTAGATAGAGACCACGTCACGGCGGCACTGTTGAGGGTCTGGACTTGTTGCCCTGACCAGACGTTGGTTCCCTGTGGATCGAGGAGGATTTCGCGCTGCGCGTCCACAATAGAAATCATCACCACTGAAAATACAGTCAGAACAGGCATTGTATCGAGTGAACTTTAAAGGACGCACCGTAATTCACAATCACGCCAACAATGGTTCCCCAGACCTGGGTCAAGAACATCACTCGGGGCGGAATCTTGGTGTACTGCCCGAGTTTCAAGTCAGAGGCGAGATTGAGAGAAGTGGCGATCAAGTCGTGCGACCACATAGAGAACTAAAATGCGAAGACAAGATAAGTTCAATCCGCAATGGACGGATGCGCGAAGTGGACTCGGTCACTAGAAACGCACATAAAGGTTCGCTACGGGACGCCCAGGGTCAATCGCACCAGCGATCATCTTGCACAGTTGGACAGTCTCTACCCCGTTTCCGAGACGAGCATAGAGCAAGCTTGAAAATGGCTGCATAGCGTCGTTTCAGCGCTGAATTCTGCGCATCGACCGAAGCGGAATATCTCACCGTGATGAAGACTGAAAAATATAGCGAACAATGTTAAACAAAATATTATGAGCGTATGGGATGCGGATAAATTACCTCCAACTAGAAGGGCGACGATATAAGAGTACCAAGGAAGAGTGGTCTGGCCCTTCAACACCACGATCAAGCCTGGTTTTTTGGGTCAGTCAGTCACGGGGGCACATTGATTTAGCCGCACTGCAATGCTTACCCGCAAAAAATGCCAGCACAAGCAGTATCGCGTACCACCACCACGGCGCTTCTTCATATTTCTGCATGGCCTGAACATGAGATGAGGGGTCAGCTTGTTTTGTTTTGGCAGTAAAGCGAAACCCAGCGGCTATTTACCAGGTAATGCCGATCGGTTTGCGTCTTATTGCGGAATTGCTTGATGGAGTCCTTCACATATGCCCCCCAAAAAAATATGCAGTGCGCGATTAAACCGCCAATCTGAGAATACGAACATCAATATCACTCCATCAAGACAATCGATCGAACACGCAATAGCAATAGCAACAGCAATAGTATTAATGTAAGGATACTCACAGACAGGTTGGCGGTGAGATTTGCCCACGCATTGGAACCCGTCAGAGCCGGAAGGCCAACTTCATCGAGTGCAGTCTGGTTAAGCTGAAAGGTCGACCCAAAAACGGCCGCTTGGTCATAGATCGAGCCATTCGCGGCGAATATCGACGTCGAAATCATCGGGTATGCCAGCGACTGTGCATCCGATCAGCTTTGCGATACTGCAAGGACAACGAATGGGAGCACACATACGTTCCAGGTGTTGGAGTAGTAGATCCCAGAAATGGCGACGTAGCACAGCGCATACCCGACCCAGGAATTAGCTTTAAAAATCAGATATTAGCTCGATTTCCATGGTGTGTGTATATATATGCGTAATATACACACCTTGCTGGAGCAGCGGGAAGCTCATAAATCTGTGGTCGGTAAAAATGAGTGCCGAATGCGCGAATTCAGGAAATTTACATACGATGATCCGATATACTGCCAATCGAAACTGACACTGAGCAGGCCAAGCCCCTCATTGCCCTCCGCCCCACCGAAGATGTTGGTGAATATGTTCTGAATGTTTGGCGAAGCTTTCTGCGACGCCAAACAGAAGACGCTGACAGAGTTCAAGAGCGGGAAGATGTACGCTGGAATGATCTCGTAGATGAAGGAGCCCGTAAACACTGACCAGAACAGCTTCACGCGCTTGCTGTTCGCTGCACTGTCAAAGTGAAGAGCTGTGAATTTGAAGTTTAGATAAATGGGACTGCAGTGGTACTTTTAGAAAATGACATGCCTTGGAAGATTGAAATTGTGGGCAGATTTCCCCAGTAGACGAGCTCGCTGAACGGAAGAAGCAATAATGAGTGCCTGCCGCAAGAACATCTATTCGCTTGCGCTTGATGATTCCGCTAACCTAGGATAGACTGTCGCTATTGTCAGATATCAAGAGTAGATATGAGATGAGGAGACAACTGACCTGTGAGAGGCCTTAATATTCCGCACAATCCGTAGCTATTATCCATGCCGTGAGATGATGAAATCCGTATTATTGACACGGGACTTACCCAAACGTTGCCGTGGAGAATGTTGCGAGTATCGCGGTGGTAGCTCCAACATCGGTGTTATAGTAGAGCTATCACATTCATTAATAAGTTGGCAGAACAAAAACGTGTCTCGGGGGGGAGATGAACGCACTCTTTGAACAGCAAAGTTCTGCACGGCCGTGCTGTTTCCTGCTGCAGTGGATGCAACGAGCGTGGCCACGACGTGCTTCAGCCGAATCAGCATCATACTTGCAACGAGGAAAAGTTGGACAAACAAACCTCTTTGAGCCCAAACGGCCCGGGGTTTATGAAATGGATGAACCCCGCAAACTTCTCGTATCGTGTGCCCAGAACGCGCTCCTTGCGCGGCAAGACGTTTGACCAGAATATCCCGACAGTGTATGTTAAGAGCAGGAGGAAGACCGTGGAGACAACCAAACCATTCGGTTTGAAGAAGTAGATCTTGGTGTTTGAAAGCAATCAGCATCTAGGACGCGGACGTGTGACGAAAATGCGTATGCGTACCTGTCCCAGCGCAGCTGAAAGGCCTGCAAAGACCGTGCCGAGAACGATGGACCGGAAAGTGAGCGCGACATCCCCGTCGTCGCGGACATCCACCGCATAACGCGAGACGTCCTCGCCAGTGCGGATGACGGGCTCTCCATTGATAAACACAGTGTCAGATGCCGCGATAGAGTCTCGATCGCCTTTCTCCAGATAACCGGCATTGACGTCAACGACTTGAGAGTCCGCATCCGAGGCCTTCTCGTCCAATGAGGGAGCGGCCTTCAGCTCGGGAACGCCAGTGGCCTGGTCGATGATGTCTGCCATGGACACCTACAGCAGTTTATACCAGTGAGAGGGAGGAAGGAAGATGGACTGTGATCGTGCCATACAAAGGGTTGACAGAACGCACCTATGTAGCCAACTGTCCACTGCCGGCCCACAGACAATCAAACGACATTCGCTTTGGAATTGACGCAATTGTTTTGGTCCATACGGTCGATGCCGTTTCAGCGGATTTTGTTCCCGTGCAATCCAGACAATCAGTGCCATATGATGTTATATTCCGTAATGGAAAGGCAGAAGCAAACAATCAGACCAAATTTGCATGCGGCCATACGGGGGATTTCGGCAGTCACTGGCATCGGACGACTAGTGCGTGAAGCTTCTTTCGTTCGGAAGGCCCTAAAATCGGCATCCAACCGTTAATCTCCGCCCAAAATAGCATGGTCGCTAGCATGGTGTGTATGAGCCGGACGTAGTGACCACAAGGCTTCTAAAGCCTATCGTGCTGTGCAGCCTGAGCAACGGGAGTCAAACGGGGCGGGGGGGGCGTACTGACAAATCAACAGTAAAGACATATTCGACTTGTTAACTTCAGTGGACTTACGTATGTGTGTGGCCCCAGTGCCAACTACGGTTCAATTTCGCACTGAGTCGTAGCCCAGTTCTAAGATTCGTTAGAGGATCGATGGCACAACGAAGCACAACGATGGCAAGCTTGATGGCAGTGGCACCGTCGTTTCGATGCACATGGTAGTGCTGTGGCGTCAGGAGTAATCTGTCACAAAGTTATCTTAGCGCCCATGCTTCGCAAGGTAATGCATTCACCTGCAGACCTGAGTGTTATTCTTAAACATCCTACCGAGTGCTCCATAAGCACTTTTATGCATGGCATTCGGATCTTATCTACAAGTGGCCTGCTATCTAGCCAGCTTCATCAGCTGATACCATTTACAATTCCATGGGAATACGGTGATACATCTCTGCCAACTGTCTTGTCTCTTCAGCACCAGACGGCGGTTCCAAGTTCCCTGCCCGGTCATAAATCATAGGCATAAAGTACTCGAAAGCCGCAGGGGCCTCCGGGACGCAAACGGCAGGCTTCACGCCATAGTCGTCGAATGTGAACGGATCGCCTGGGTTCTTGGGGACGGACAGGAGAATGGCGTTTGTTGAATCGATCGAGATGTCGCGGTCAAAGTAATTCAGCGGCGTCAAGAAGAAGCTGCGATAAAATCCACATCCTGTTAGCACGCCAACGTTCGGCGAGTCCGTGACAGGCTGTGCGGATGAACCACCACTGACCTGGAGGTTGCAGTGTTTGTCCGTGTATTCGGGACATCCTCCGCTGCAGGCAGGTGATGCGTGCCGACGTTTATCCACGCCACCAAGTCAGTCTGATTTATGCTCTCCCCGTCAAAGAGCTTGTGGAAGTCGACAGGTGGCGCTCCGGGTAAGTTGGCGTTCCACTTGCTCGAAGACGACGGCTCGTGGTCTTTGCGCACTGACACAGCCAAATTATATCGCGCCCAATTCGCATTATTCTCGAGTCGCTTGGACCCCACCACCGTCTGCAGTAATCGTTATCGTCAAAAGCCTGAAGCATAGTCGTAGACATACGCACGTTGTGGATGGGCGAGAATCCCGGATGGATCGAATACCCACGCGGATTCGACCACTTGTTAAGCTTATCCTGGTTCACGATCGCATACCCGCCCTGGAAGTTCGCGGGATACTTCAACTTTGCATCGCTCTCGTTGGTAATATATTCTCGCGTGATCTTCTGCTGCAGGACCTCCTGGCCCCAGTCATCATCAAACCACGGCTGTGTGACGGTTTCTTGGCTGGTGCTGGTATGCAGGAGCGAGTTGTCCGTCCCCGCAACATCGAGATCCACCTGTGCATGCAGGGGTTTAGAGGTCGATGCGACGTTAGAGGTAACTTGATTACCTTGAAATTGATGACATGGTCGTGCAAGCTGCCCACTACGCGCTATGTTCAGCAAACGCACCTGCTCAATGAGAGTCGAGGCAAACTACGAACTAGTAGTATCACGGATCTGAGTCCCATACCCCTTTTGCTCGGGCTCCCAAAAGGCTGCTTGAAGATACCCAGAGGCCGATACGCGCACTTCGATTGTACCATCCAGGTGCAGAATATAATCGAACTGACAATATATCGTGGTGTAAGACCAGTGCCCGCGGAAGGCGACGGGCAGTGACAGCTTACCACTGATTCGCGACGATGACAGAAATGGAAAGTCAGAGTCAGAGTCAGCATCACAGCAATGCACGAAATGCGAGCTTACAATAATCGTAACTTGACGTATTTTGCATCAATGAATGCACAAATTGACTTGAAATGCCATAGAACTCACTTTCCGACGGTGCTGATGCTTCTGATCGTCAACACATATCCCTTGACCGCGCCAAACTCGCCCTCGTCGTAGCCGATGTGACGCGTCAGCGGCCTACCCGTGTCCTGCTCGAAAATACAGATTGCGCGTTCTCGGGTGATGCTGCCGAAGCTCCCGTGTGTGGTGGCAGGGAGGTAAGTCGCTTCGTGGGGGCAGTCGTACCCCGGGAGCATGTCGCGCACGGCTTCTCCCATGCCGAAGAAGCGGTCGAGCCATGCCGTGGTCGACTGGATGGGATCATTTCCCGCTTACAGAGCATAAATTATCGGTGACTTCACGGAAGTTTAACGCGCATATAAGAAACATACCATACTGCGCCATTGCCTCCTGAGGGGAGATCTTAGAGAAGAGAACACGCTTACGCTTTAGCCAGGCACCCCCAAGAGCATGCGCATACTTAAAATAAATGGCATCGCGAAACACACCTCATACGCGATCCTCTCCCCCCTCATCCTCACATCTCAGAGACTCATACCCATATCCCGATCAAACCCGAGATAAAGGCCCCATCCCATCCACGAGATGTACTGCCGCTCGCGGTCGACTCTGTATCGCAGCCCAGCGAACGACACCGACCGCGGTCCAGGGAGGTGGTCGAGGTCGCGCTGCGGCCCGACGCGCTTCCTGGTGCTCCAAGATGGGTCGGCACCATTGTCAGGGCGCGGGGGGAGGCGCTTGATGGTGCCGTTGCTGACGGCGCGCACGAAGGACGCGGCGTCGTCGAATATTTGGTGGTTATACACGATCTAGGCGCGGATGAGATTGTGTATGGCGAGGATGGTGTGATGGGTGATATATGGATATAAGTACCTTCAGCAGTTTCCATTGCGATAGATCGGTGCCGCTGAAATCGAGGTACATGAATAGGCCGATGGGCTGCAGCCACTGACCGCCCGTGTTCCATCGCCAGGAAACCCAGCTGCGCCGGAATTCGCCCGAGTACCCAAACGGTCCACTGCATGGATTCGTGAGCTGAATGCAGACAGTCTCATCGGTGAAACGATGTCTCTTACCCAATGCCAGCGGTCAATGTGTCATTCGCAACGGAAACGCCGAATAAGTCCTGTCCTCGAGATCAACGCTGATAACGTGAGCTGCAGCTCGGCGTAAAAATCTAACCTGGATCGCCTCATCAAATTGTGGAATAATCCGCTTCATGACGGTCTGTAACTCGTTGGTATGGTCGAATCCTCTCGCGTTGTAGGGAATGCCGTCCCGGTGAAAAATCTCGGTCAGCTGGCGCATCGCGGTGTTCTTCCCGATGGGGAGAGGGCCAACTAGGTAGTCCATGACCACAGGCTCGAGGCGTCCCCCGTGGTGGATGCTCACACGCGCGTACCGCTCCGGCGCAGCGATCGATGAGGGGGCGGAGAGATACGCGAGCGCGTCTGCCTTGGCGGGGCGGTAGATCTCAATGTTGTATATCATGTTGTCGCTGGATTGGGCTAAGGTGGTGGTTGTGAGATTGAGCGCTTGTGTGGGCGACTCGAGCCAATGGCGGATCTGGACAGCTTCCGCAACTTCCAAGGGCGCCCAGAGGTTAATCGGAGCAGGGGGGGATGCTGCGAGGGGATACGCCGGTGTACATTGCGGGATAGCCTTTCTACTATTAGAAGATGACAGAGTGTCGCCTATAGAGATCACTTCTGGCTTGAAATGGAGCAAAGAGAGACACGAGAGTGTGAACACCAATGCAGCGATAAGACCGTGCGCTTTCCTGCGGCTACGCGGAGTCTCCCCTTTCAGGTGAGGTTTGCTTTTTAGCAATTCGTAACCGGAATCCATGGTGGCGACAGTTCAGATCGGGGTACTTGGAATATGATCTAGCTTCGCAGACTCTTAGTACGAGGAGTAGACGAGTCACTGTTAGTCAGAGAGGTTGCGGGGCCGAGTCACTATCAGTTAGAGGCTGCGGTCCGGGTCTGTGGGCCGTGGTCACTACCGTCACTACGGCTGCGATAAAATTAGAAGTGCTCATTCAAGTGCCAGTGGTGAATATTTGATTAGATAGTCCGAGGACCATGCGGACGCGGGAACTCGTGGGCCTTCAATAGCCCAGGCCTCAACGCAGTATTGCGAATATAATCGAGGGTGCATGCATGTTTGGGATTCTTGGCGTATGCAAGGGCTCGTGATTCGGCCAGTATTGCCTGGGTTGGGTAACTGCGTCAAAATTGTAAGCATTATAAACTTGTCCCAGTGCTACGCGGTTTGCAGGGCCTTGAAGAAGGCAACATACCAGTGCATATTAACTATAGTTTATACCCCTTCCGTATAGCTCTGGTCCTCGTCTTAGCCCTGTTCTTCGCCTTCTTATCTTCTTTGATCCACTTCCTCTCTTGCGTCGTGCTGATTCCTTCGCCCGCGCTCTCTTCATCTGCTACGGCTTGCTCGTAATGATCAATGCACTCCTCCATCTTGTGCTGTATGACAGTCGCTTCATCGCCTACCTCCGTGCCATCAATTGACCATTCAAGGTCGAATCCCCAGCCCCGGCGCTGCGGCTCTATCCCCGGGCCAGATATGAGCAGTCTGCCTGTGGGGGAAGCCGAGCGAAGTCCACCCTCTTCGCGCCACCAGTTTATGAAACGGGTGGCTGCGCGTTGCAGATCGTTTTCACTTCCGCGCTTTATCATTCCGTGGCGCTGTGCTATTAAAGTTAAAAAGTGGTGGAGATCTGCGGTGGGTGGGGTATTATGTGGAAGGAGTCGGAGGTAGGCAGGATCTGTGGAGACAGCAATTATAAGCGTGTGATGGTAGCAAGGAATTAAATGAGCTTACATTTGGGGTTGAGATTATTTAATCGATAAAGTAGATATTCTGCGAGGGTCAGAGGATCATAAAGACCCTCTTTCAAGCCAGCTATAATTGTTTTCGGAATGAGAAGATCGTTCTGGTACGTCGGCTGTGTTCTTACATATGAGTGCGAGTTTTGCACCTCTTTCTGCTCCCAATGCGCCGTTGCCCAGAAACGGCAGCATGACACCGGGCGAATCAGTGGAATATACCAGGGGATCTTCTGAGAGCTTTAACCGCGTCGATACGGTGGTTGTATGGCCAGGATTTGCGGATGTTCGCATGGCTTTTGGCGTGCCTAGCATGCATCACGTTTCAGCTTTGGTTATACGGCATTTAAAGAATAGGACGCACGACCGGATATTCCTGCATTGCGAAGGCCATTGATAAGAGAAGATTTTCCGACATTTGGCATGCCAATAATAAGGACGTTCATCTCCGTAGCAAAGGGATTGCGCTTCGCCAACGCTAGAATGAGAGTGAACATCAAGCAATGTTCCAGAGTTGTGGTGCACGCTGAACGTACTAACAAGCAAGTCACTAAGCGTCTTGACATCCTTCGGTTTAGTCCACGACGCGAAGAAGACATGTTGACCCGGAAACTTGGTACCCCATGCTCTCCGAAAGGGCTTTTTGCAAATTAGCGAGAACGCTGAGCGGAATGCTGGCGGCACATACCTCATAGCCCCACTCTGGCACCAAGTCCCGCTTATTAAACACCACAATCCGCTCGCATACCTGCCCTTCCGTCCCGCTCCCAATCAATCTCTGCGAATGATCTACAGATGGGCCCATAAAGCAACCCCTCGAGGCCTGCCACTTCTTGATCGCGGCTATGCGGGGCGAAGTCAGCGCACGGCATATGATGGTGATGGTCCACATCCCGAATGATGCTCAAAACACACCTTCTAGATTACCATTAATGCTTGTGAGCGGCAACCGCGCGTCTCTCAGCTCGAGGACAACATCGGTTCGCGTGAGCAATGTTGGCAACAGCCGCGTGAACTTCGTCATATGTCCAGGGTACCATGATGGGGGCACGGGCAGTGACGGAAATGGTATGCTCTTCAGTGCAGGCTGCATTATTCAGAAGAAACGCGTTGATGATCTGGTGAAGTGCTGCCTGCTGGTCAACTGCTGGTCGTCACTTGCCGTTCAAGTTGGGGCCCAACAAGGACGCCTGGGAGTGCAGCTAGAATACAAACTCTCTGAAGAGATTGTGGAGGATATAGTGATGCAATGATGCAATGAACTAGATAGTATAGAGGCTTTATGATATGTTCCAAGGGTTTCGGTGAAGCTGAAGACAAACGGATCGGAGAATTGCAAAGACTGTCACCAGCCTGTCACGCTGGAAGTAGGGCCGCGGGGCTATTCTTCCAAACTCCGGTCGTGTGAGAGTTCCCCACAATCGTGCGCAAAATCTGCCCCTGGCCTGAGAGCCAATAGATAGCCATTCCGAAAACAAGATGCCTTGAGTGCAACGGTTTATATAAATATTATGATCCTCAAAATACAAGTAGCTATGTAAGGGATTCACAGCAAAGCGGGCCATGAAAATGGTGGCTGAATATCTTAAGAGCTTACACCATCGGCCGCACGCACCTAGAACCAATCAACCCGCCCGATGAAACAAAGTCAAACTCCCATCAGACGTAGGCTGTTAAACTGCCGTGAGGTCGGATTTAATACGCAGTCGTAATGGACTGCAGTGCATGAGATGTTTGTGAGACGATTAGCTGTGCTTTGAAGGGTAAGTGTAGCTTAGAAGCCAACGGTCCCCAGTCGAGAGGCGCAAGATCCATTATCAATGATCAACGAATGAAAGGCGCAGTGACCACATAAATCATTAGCTGCAGTAGATGAATATTGAGTACAAATGACAAAACAAAGAATCATACAAGGTAGCGCAGAACGACATAATAAAACCAAGCGAAGGAAAGGCCACCGATAAACGCAAATATAGAATGCTCAGAAGGAAGAGACGGACAGCCGATAGCGTAGAATATGTTGAAAGAGATCCGAGTGCATGTCATGTATAGCAAGATATTTGACGAGGAAAAAAATTAGAGCGGACAAGTCTATACGGGTGGGTCAATTCGGAAGGGCCATTACTGCAAGAATACAAGATATTAGGGTGATCCGACCGCTAAACATCGAGAACGTGTGCTTACCAATATCTCAAATCCAATCCTCTTTTCCCTGCCCGATCGCATCAAAGGCCTTCCCCGACCTCGTCTTCCGCTCCCGTAACACTGGAGCATAGTCCAAGTTAATCAACTTCTCCGACGGCGGAGGCGAGCCTTCTACCCATCCCTTCCATCCCTTCTTCGTAGCAGCTCGCTTCCTTGGAGGTTCCCTTGGTCGTGCCGGGGCCGAAACCGTGTGTAGCTCATCGTCGTCGTCTGGGGTGAAGGGTCGCTTAGATGATGTACGAGAAGTCGACGAAGACATAGAAGGCCCAGGCGTCGAGACGGGGGAGGAAGGCATGGGAGGTGGCGTAACAGATATAGAGCGTTGCATTGACGCGATGTGGATTGCAGGTCGCGCGCGCCAGAAAGATGAGGCGACAGGTAGTGTCTGTGCTGGGGGAGCGCTGATGCTAGTTTTGGTGGGCGCAACCGTAGTGACGCTGCTACTGCTGGCCTCTGCCTGTACAGCAGAATCCTTGTCCTTCGCTTCCCGAGCCGCAGCAGCCTTCTCCTTCTTCATCTCTCTATCGCGATCCCGCTTCTCCCTCTTCTTCTCCCTCTTCGTCCTCTCCTCTGCCTCCAAGCTTTGATTGGCGGGGACACCGTTGAGCAAAGCTGTCAGTACGAAGCGCTTGGGGCGCGGATCGAATTCGCCAGCCAGTACTGCAGTAGCGGTTCGCCTATGTCGTTTCAATGTAGACGTGATTCTCGGAGCAGGAGGCGTTGTTGGAAGAGCCATGAGCAGTGGTGGGCGGCAGAAGATGAGGGTGAGAGGGAAAGGAAATTATAGTGGTGTAAGCGCGTGGGTTTGTTAAAGAGGCGGAAATAGGCAACCCGCCAAAAAGAAATCCTGCCGCCTGTCACCAAACAAAGTCACGAGGCCGAAACCTTCAGGAAGCTTCCGGCGCTTCAAGTTCAATTTCACCCCTCATTTACTTGGAACAACTGCGGATATAACCGTCTTAGCATCTATCACGTCTTTATGCTGTATGTACTTGCAAGCTGTCGCCCTTTCCTTCTCTTAACAGCTCCAACTTTGCTATCAACGTGTACACGGCATTATTAGCGCCAGTGGGAAATGCAGGGGTTCCTTGAAATGAATCCCCATTTATTACCCACCGCCCTATTTTCCCACTCGAGCGGAACCGCAAAACAATTCCTCGCCGCTTGCCCCGCCAGTGCTGCTGACCATATATCACATATGTACCTATGGTGCTGAGTAGCAGAGGTATCGCCCTCCATCTGCGCCTCGTGTGGGCCATCCAAGATAACCTTCATCAATTGGACAATGCACGCTTACAACGCGCACTTGAACAATTGTCATGCGGCACACTCCGAGTGTATTCGGTGGCATCCAAGGATTACACTAGGATTTTTTGAACGGGCCCCGGGGAAAGGCCAAGGTTTGACACTGCATTGCCTAGCGATGGCGGTGACAACAATGAGCCATCGTTACCTTGGTATCTTGCTCTGCCTTTCATTTGCGGCAAGGAACCGCAACAAGGAGGCTGCAAACCCTCAGCTGCGCCACAAACTGGTGACTCGAAATGGCGGCACCTTTGCTCCACTTCGAGCCTGCGCTTTGGGCCTGCACATCAATTGTCTGAACTTTATGCATGCAGCTGGCATAAATGCGTAATATCTCCTCCGAGAGACTGAAACGCGGCGCAGCCCAATTGCCTTGCGACCACTTTTACTTCTATTGTAACGGGCACATTAAACGCCAACCCTGCTGGGAGTTGGGTTGACCTAGCTCCGAGGACTCGGATTTTCGGGCGGGAGCCTACCGTTGAGACGGTTCAATGTATCAATTTAATACCAAGGGATCATGGGATTGACTCACAGTTACAGCAGGCGCCCGCTACAGTACATATCCTGTTTGTTATTGTTGATGGGCACCATGGAGGCCTACCGAGGCCCAGGTGATCTTGAATTACAGGAATTTATAGCACTGCCTTTCCTTGCCGCACAGGACACTGTTGTCTCCGGAGCGCGCTCACAGGTGTTTGAAAACATGTTCCTGTCAAGATATATCTGCGGGCGGTGATCTTAGGCGCTGTTTGCAAGGCGCACGCATGCTGTGTGTTGCCGGAGCTCCTAAAAATACTAGTATGACCAGCTTGGCGAATTTGCCGACATCGCTCACTGAACTTCCCCGCGCAGGTACTTGAATGAATTACACCGTGCATTTCCAGACTAGTAGGTGGCACTGACTCCCGATCGAGATGGCTCACATGTGCTCAACGCAACCAATATTTTCAAGGACCGACCAAACGTCCCGCTAGGCTGTTCGCAAGAATGTGGCTACTGTGACTAGTGGTGCACCTGATACCCAACCGCCCTAGTCCGCACGTCGTCTAGGCGACCCCGGGTATGGGCCACCCCCGTCTTGTGCGTTTCTCTGGCCAGTTATCGGCTCAGCGCGCGGTGGTGGTGAGGTTCGGGTTTATTTTCCCGACACTCCTGTAGGGAAGCGCCGGTATCCATACTAAGTACATCCGTGAATAAGTACTATCTATGGACCCCCCACCCAGCTTAAACGCGGGCATTGATCCCAACCCTGCATAGTGTACCTCGTATACTAGTTACCCCCCAAAAATAACTAGACATCCAAGATAGTACACAGGGTATGCCAGGAGGGGATAAATCCCGATCCCGGACCCCCGGGCAAAATTTTGAAAAAACCCAGGAGCGGAAGGATTCTTGTCCAGTGTGATGGGAGTGTAGTTTTCAGCCTTGAACTGGTCACGGATCAACCAGTATCTAATCTTGGGGCCGAGTTTGAGATCTCATAGCATAACATCGAGCGACGAGTGGCGTCGAGGTTCTCGTGTGTCTTGGCCGTGCCAGTAAGCTTCTGGTTGCATCAGGCAAAATTGACGGGGCAGAAAGAGTAAAATGCAGGGGGTCATTTTCTTCACCGTTACCGATAAACGATAGCTCGGCGGACTTGATATTAATGGGGCAATTTGATGTTGTTTCATACACTGATGCAGAATTCGTCTCGCCTTATTGGATGGTAAGCAACCAACTAGAAACTGCAGTATTGGTGGATACATTGTAACAGTGAATTAAGCTTTAGCCAGAGGAAACGGTTGGGCGAAGGTGCTAATTATATAAACATTGCCTCGTTGTTGCCACCACTTCAAGTTGGCCGGTCACTGCCAGTGCTCCTTCTGTTTGCTTCATATTACTTCCCACAGTGAATCCCCGAACAAGTGAAATACCCGCAAGTAGTGGTCGCTGTGGACAAGCAATTTTGATGTCTATGCACCTCATATTTCGAGATCCAGGTCGCAAGTTGGAAAAATGGTGACAGGGTTGTGTTCATTAGTCATGTTCGGCGAACACTGAAATCTGTTTCTACTGAGCTCCATAGGGGTTTGAAGATGGTTTCAGATGCAGATTCATCTTCAAACCCATCAAGCTGAGATGCCGCCTGATGCCGCTCATTAGGAACGAAAAATTCAAGCTCCGAAACATTAAACATCCCTTCTGGCACTTGCAGATTTTAATCTGTAAGGGAGGTCGACCCCCCACTTCCAGACCAAAATCGCATCCTCAAAATTTCTTTGATCATTAAGAGCCTCTCTATTCGTCCCTTTTCAGCACTCGACGCTATCAGAGAGTATCAGAGTCACGTTCACGGTTCCCACGGCTGTCCCTCTTCCTCCCGGCCTGCGCCCAACGGCCAGACTTCATTATCCAACTTCTTTCCCCGTGCCTCTATATGTATCTTCGGTTGATCATCTGTAGCTTATGAAAGCATCCCTCTCGCACTTCGCTTTGCATATGGCCGGGCATGGTCCTCGCCTTCTCATTCTCCAGCTCCTGTTCCATCCCAGTCTGTGTCCATAATTTGAGGTCCTAGGAGAGTGTGCGCAAGAGAACTTGAACGTGAAGATTCTCGGTCAGTATAACCGTGACAGTAGGACCAAATGCGGTAACAGTGATTAGCAAAAATCAGTCTCGGATATAACCTGCGCAGATTTCAGATTCCCAACTCAATTTTGCTCCGCGACCGCGACCCGACAGGACGGAACGAGGAGACCCTAGGAAGTTGTAGGAACTGATGACCCAGCGCAACGGTTGATTGCCAAATGGAGTCGCACAACCACACAGAACTCTGCAGCACCCTGCAGCACTCGCACACATACTCGATGTTTCTTTGCTGCACGCCAGCAGTGCTTGAATTTCACTACGCCCGAGGTAACGCAGAACCAGGCAAAAACGCACGCAGCAAGTCCACTCAATTTCACGCCGCTGCCATCAAACCTCACGACCATGCGAGGCAAGTTTCAGGATGGTTCATGGCCCACCGCGCAGCAAAATTACGACGGTCTGCAAAGCCAGATTCAGAATTTTCTTTCCAAACTCCTATGAATGGTGTTTGAAGCAGAATGAAATTTCAGATCCTGCGGCCCGCATGTAGTCAACTAATTTCTCCAGCTTTCTCATCATTCCAGTTCAAAACAACACCCATTTCATTTCCCTTCAATGCTGTTTCCGTCGTACACTGGTGAGCTCGAGGAATAGTAAAGGACTCTCCAATACTGGAGGAATAGCGTTGTGCTTGGGGCTCTCAAGCCCGAAGCCCTGGCAGCCTAGCCTGGCTCAAAACGCTCGGCACAAGCCCGGCTCAGTACTTCAGCAAGTTTCGGGCCGGACTCAGGATTTCTGAAGCCCCAGGGATTTGAGTGGCGCGCTGGGTGGCGCGTGAATTCGGTTGAACGCGAGGCCCCGAGCATCAGACACGACTCTTTTGGTCGTCGCCCATTGACTGATTTAATCGGTAGTCAATACTGCCTATTCATCTGGCGCACGAGGGCAGCAGAATTAGGAGATAGGTGGGTATCATGCCCTGAATAGATTTACTAAATATTTATGTCTTCCAGAAGTGGAAACAGTGATGTGCACCTCCCCCCGCGGACTACACAATATCACCGCTTCCAACTGGTTCTCAAATACGTCAGAACTCTTCTGTGAACTATTAGCAGTGCCCCAACACGTCCTCTGTGCTGCCCTCTGCTGCACGCTGCTCGTAGTCTATGCGGTGCTTAGCGACACCGAGATGCAACGGAGATGTTCTCCTCGGACCGGTACCGCATACGGGAAAGTACATGCGAGCAGGAAGAGTCACCCGCTGCTCTCCGATAGAACACGAGGACCTGCAAACCAACGGAGAGCGATGAGAGTAGCCAACGCTTGACCAACACGCCTTTGCTTGATTTGGTTTGCGACGCCACTCAAGCCCAAGCCTGGTCCGCACCACACTAAATAGGAATACAGGTCCTGCGCTCGTCTGCCCGCTCTCGAGTCGAGTCACACGCCAGTAAAATTCCTGTCGACCACCGGACGCCTACGAGTACATATGCAGGTTGAAACTGTGGGTGTTCTCGATTAGCGAACAGGCAGACCATTATAACATCGAAAAGTAGCCTGCATCCAGCGTCATTTGCAGAGATTTGCAGGTGGACGCTTGCACAGTGCGATGGCTGGTTTCGAATCGCATTATACGCCAAGGCCCAGGGGCAAAACGCCCAATAGTACCTCACCAGTTCGCCAGGCGCCGTACGTGATGTGCGTTCGTACGGCTTCTTCCAAGAAATCTCAATCGCAAATATCATCCTCGCCCATTTCCCCACTGTCTCCGTCATCGCATGCTATGTCACAATGCATTCCGGCTATCGCAGACCTTGCACCAAACCACCCCCATTGAATTGAACCACCCCTTCCCCCTCGTAGGTTGGACTCGGATTCCTAAGCCGCCATGTATCAATATTGCCCACATGTCGCTGGAATGAATGACATACGAAGACGATTGTCCACTATGAGTGCATTTACCTCCACTGCCATCTCGCCATCTGGGCATCCCACCTCCCGCTTACGCCAGTCCGTGCGATGAGCCAGAAACGTCTTCCCAGATACAATGGTTGTGATCACATCTTGGATCTTGAGGGTGTGTCCAGAGGCCACATAAACATCCAAGGCAGCAGAGAATGCTTTGGGCAAGCCCTCACCCCAAACGGATGCTTGGTTAAACGTTTGCTCCATGCACAGGAGTAAAGCTATTAAAATGAGTAGAAATAGATAGGCAAACTAAATTACGACAAATGCGTACCAGCCAATACATTTAGCCAGTAGCGGTCATCTTGGAGTCCCGAGTAGAGCTCTTAAATATAGATATATTTATATATAATACTGGCTAGGATGTCAGAATATGAGGTCCTCAGGGACCTCACTGTTGCTCAACTCAAGGCGGCGGGAAGGGGGCGGGCGTAAAGGGCGGGCAGTGGTAAGGCTGAAATTCCGGTGGTTGGTGTCGCGTTGTGTTCGGGGGGGTCGTGTCAAATGGACATCTATAGTCGTGATGATAGTGTGGAATGGAGGGCGAGGGGGAAGTGCTGTGGACGTGCACATCGTCGATGCAGAACTGAACTGTGCCAACCGCCGATCGCCAGAAAACCGGCACCAGAACTGAGAACTGTGCCGATCGCCGGAATGCCGGACTGCCGAAACGCCGGAATTTCGGAATCAGAGATTTCCTGGACTCTGGGAGCTTCCGGGGCCCCGGCTGTTTCCAGACCGCATTTGACACCGCCACTTTCCTTTTTGAGCCGCCACTTGCTCCGTTATGCATTCCTTTTCCAGTCGCAACTTGCTCCGTTATCCTCCCGCCTTCATTCTCCTTGTCGCGCACCGCTCCAAGTTACAGAGTTGTCTACGGATATTATGGATGCCTCGTTTCCTACAGAATCCAGATTTATGTATTTTCAAACTCTGACGTGTCTGGAACTGGATCTAGAATTACAGACGCTATGGAAGGTCATCCAGTTCCCGTTTATCGATTACTATCAGGAGACCCTTATCGATTCAATCATCAATGGCACATGCACATATCCTCGCGCCGTTCCGAGCCGCTCAAGCGCTCAATCTTTCCTTCCAGAATTCCACTAGCAGATGCAGAATGGGCGTCAAGATAAGAGCAATTCCGCTTTACTGACGAAAGAGATGCTGACAGGCGCGAACTTGCTCAGTACACTCATCTAAGTATGACTCCCAGTAAGCTACCATCTGTATCCGCAGACATTCTAAAGAAATGTCCGAGGTAAGCTTCTCCTTACACCATGGTACAATCAATGTTGCTCTTACAATCGATAACATGTCCACAGATTTCGAATTCTATTAGTCGGCAAAGTAAGTGCTCATTCGTTTCAAATTCAATCATACCAAGAACCAGTAAAAGTCAGGAACGGGAAAATCATCCTTAATCAACTACACGTTCAATGTCGACGTCGCGGTAAGTACAACGACTCTCACAACATCTACCAACCCTGAATAGAGCAGGCCGTTTCTCATGGTTTGCACGGAGTGTGCGACATCAATACACCAATCATTTCTGCGGAGAACTCCCGATTTGTTCTCCATGACTCCCAGGGATTCGAGCCGGGTGAAACTGGAAATTTGAACACCGTGAAGGATTTCATCCTGTCAAGAGGCGATACAGTGGATTTGAAAGACCAAGTTCATGCCGTGTGGTGCGTCCTGGGGCTTTTGTTATTGACAAGATTACGCTAATCGCCTGAAGGCTCTGCGCGGAGATTCCTTTCGCTGGAGGTCGCGTTTTTGAGATCGGTGATGAAGAATTCCTGAAGTTGGGACTGAAAGGCAAGTCAAATTTGATTCCACGCCATGGGATATCGATGCGTTATTGACCGTTCGTATAGTACCGATCGTTGTCGTCTTCACAAAATTTGACAACCTCGTCGCCCATGAGATGCTGGAGATGATGGATGAGCTGACAGACGAACAACTTGAGATGGAAGACGAAGAGATGGAGGTGCTTGCTCGCGCGAGCGGACAAATCCTTCGAGACTCTTTGTGTTAGTACCTTGCACCGACTAGGGCATGACATTGCGTACACAAAAGTATCAGGTACGTTTCAACTTTCGCTCTGCAATCTCGTGCGCTTAAATGACATACAACAATCCTACTCAGTGAACGCTAAATATCGACAAACACTTGCGAACCTGATTGACATCACACAAAATCTCGTCAGCAGCCAGGACGAAGGGGACATCTGGATAGTCTCGGCGATGGCTCAAAGGGCAAGCGCTCAAGCCAAAATCAATTCGTCAATCAAGTGAGTGCTGAGTCTAATCACCGTCGATTTTCATCAGCCTAATCTTGTATCTCGATTTCAGAGTTGGTATGAAACGTAAGCATTTCTGGTTGCATGCTAGTCTCACCTACTCATAACCGTATCATAGGATACTGGCAGGGGCTTGCCTCGAGTGCCCATTTCGCGGGCTATACTCTTGAGATTTGCCTGAACACCATACACTCCGAGATCGTGTCCGGGTGGAATTTTTGCGATCCCGACAATGTAAGCCTCGCCATCGACAAGGTCTGCTGCTAGGCGCTAACTTTTGATATTCAGTTGCTAGATAACCCAAGCGACCCAAAGTTTCGCAAGCAAATTATGGCATTCGCTCAGGAAGTTACTCCTGAGGTCTCAGAGGCATCATCCCGATTGTGAGTTACACATTCTAGTAACAAAGTACAATTTCCTCAAAGTCATTTGCAGCAGCCTAGGGGGCATCAACAGCGCGATTGGTGTTACAACTGCCATCGCCGGTGCGGTCGCCCCGGTGACCGCAGTTGCAGGGCTTTCAGCAATATTCATCAGATGGATCACTGAGATCTATAAACAGACGTAAGTTTCTGTGCAATCATGAAAGCAGCTTAGCGACTAACCAACATGCACATGCTGCTGTCATGTCACGAGTTGCCCTCCACCACGTGACCACATCACTATCCATTCGATTAGTCCAGGTGTCTCAGTCTCATGCATCATCTTGTTCACCTGTCGATCATGCCTCTTCAGCCTAGCATACGCATTGATGTTACAACGCATCCCTGCTCGCCCGGTGACTGCAGTTCAGGGCTTTCAGATATTCATCAGATGGATCACTGAGATCTATAAACAGACGTAAGTTTCTGTGCAATCATGAAAGCAGCTTAGCGACTAACCAACATGCACATGCTGCTGTCAGCCCTGACGTACTACGCTGCCTTATGGGTCACATAGTCGATCTGACTTTGGTGATGGATTCACTCTTTCTAAACATCCTGCCTCTGAAGCCTCCTCGCCGGCTCACATGGGAGACAGTCGACGACACATTGGAGGAATATAAGATCACGAGGATGCCGGAGGTTCATCGTCAGATACGAGAGTACGTGAATGCCTCGTCGTTTGCCCAGACACTTGCCGCAGATAATGCGGATAAGAAGATCGTAGCATTGATTCAGCAGTACCGCTCCAAGGATCCTCATGCTGTATAGTATACACCTACGTGCATACTCATTGCGATTGCTCGAGCGGATAGGTAGACGTGCATTTCAGTTGCTGAAGTGAGTGCTGGTCGTTTCCAGTCAAAGGCTATGTGCTATCGCAGAGATGCCGGGCCTTGGTGGTGTAGCGAGGGGGCGGAAACATAGCTATGACTTGGCTTGACCGCGCCAGACACCGTTTCTTGAGTCAGTTCCTGTGGGGCCTCGCATTAAAGCGCGTACACACCGAAGAAGTCCAACCGTGCAGGAAGAACATGCAGAGACTCGGATGACTTCGCTGAAGTCACACCTCGCTGCTGTTTGGCCTCCTGTTGCATGGCCACCCAAATACATCCATGTCCGTAGACAGATCGCCTATCAGATTTTCTTTCAGCATTTGCATATGTGATGGTCAAATCATAATGGTATGTCGTGTTAGGTACTTACCTGAAGCAGATATGCATATAACATGCATTGAGATATGTATGGCAACAAACAAGCTCTAACAAGTCCCTCTTAGCTCAGTTGGTAGAGCGCAGCACTAGTAATGCTGAGGTCAGTTGTTCAAATCAGCTAGCGGGAATCATTTTTGCCTCTCCACAAAGTTATTGCCACCTCGTCGAAGGATCAAGTAGTTCCTCTAAAATAACCTACGTTTTGGCACAGCTCGCACATAATTGCTATGTTAACAGGATCAAGGAGGATATAATTGCCATCTTGTGTTTTTTGGGCATGCACGATACAGGGGCAACATTTTGTATCTATTTTCGGATGTTAGCAGTACCCAGTACAGGCGGCACTGGTAAAAAAGGAAAGCAGCAGAGCAAGTTGACTGAGCGTATAGTAGGTAGGTATTATATCCTTTTGACTTCACATGGTCCTTTTGCCATCGAGCGGCCCAGCATCCAAATGCGATACGACAGCATGCACGTGGCGAGATCTTTCGAAGACTCGGGGCGCATGGTGGTCGCCGTTGGGGGCTGGCACATGCGAAAGAAAGTTGATATATGAGTAATGACAATCCGTGATCAGTAACACTGTGTCAATTGAAGTAGGATACAGTCATCACTACATATGGACCGCGGTCACCTCAATGGTAGCACGTGCTAGCACTTCATGAGTGCACAAGCTCAAATGTGAGCTACAAAAAAGAATCCAGAATAAAATTAATAATGGTATATTTACAGAGGCGTCCTTGCTCTGAGAGACTCGAAGGTTGCCCAGAGGAATGTTTTGGCGTTCGAATCTTGCGCCACAACGTCGCTTACCAAATGCGTCGGTTTTGTTTTGCGTGCCAAAGTATTGGACTCGCCCAAACGCGCAGGCTCACTGTCCCCACGCGCACACCCCAAACGAGCACATCACATGAATCAAGGCGCGTCTGCAGTGGACCCGGACAACGCGCCTGGAAAGCGTAGCGAGCTCGACCCCATCCAGGGGGGCGACGTCGGCAACCTGCCCCCCGAAGGCAAGGGGGACGACGACGGAGGAGACATATCCATGGCAGACGAGGGGGAGGGGGAGGAGTCGGCAGAGGACGCTGATGATAACGGAGAGGACGAAGAAGACCCCGCCGCGCTCGAGGCGACGCGCTTGCGACTCGAGGACCAGGCGCGCAAGTATCTCGCGGCGCAGACACATGCGGTGGTGATCCCGTCGTACGCGGCATGGTTTGATATGGCGAAAATACACCCCGTCGAGCGGCGCGCACTGCCCGAGTACTTCAACAGCCGCAACAGAAGCAAGACACCCGCGATATACAAGGACTATCGCGACTTCATGATCAACACGTACCGCCTGCGGCCCACAGAATATCTCACAGTCACTGCTTGCAGAAGGAATCTGGCAGGAGATGTTTGTGCGATCATGCGAGTGCATGCGTTTTTGGAGCAGTGGGGGCTTATCAACTACCAGGTATGCGCTAGTTTGTGTACTTTTGTTCAACATTTAACACCCCACAGATCGACCCAGAGGCACGGCCAGCAACCCTAGCACCTCCCTTTACGGGCCATTTCCGTGTAATTCTCGACACCCCGCGGGGCTTGCAGTCCCTCCATCCCGGCACCAAGCCCACCCACCCACATGCCTCCACCAACGGGCACCCCGCCTCCAAGCCCGCACCATCCACCACTGCGCCTGCCTCCCTCGAACTACGCAACTCCATATACCAAACCACCTCCAAGACTGCTCGCTCGCTCTCAGCGGGCGAGGCCAGTGCACTGGCAGCAGGCGCAGCGGGCGGCGCAGGGAACGTCGCATACGCCTGCGACACCTGCGGGACGGACTGCACCGCACTACGCTACCACTCGCTCAAAACCAAAGGCTTTGAGCTTTGCGCACCATGCTACCTCGACGGGCGCTTCCCGTCCCAGATGTTCAGCGGGGACTTCGTCAAGCTCTCGGCCGCCTCGCCGGGCGTCGCACATGGAACGGGCGTGGACGGGTGGACGGACGAGGAGACGCTCCTCTTGTTGGAGGGAATCGAGATGTATGATGACGATTGGAGCGCGATTGAGGAGCACGTCGGGACACGCTCAGCACAGCAGTGCGTGCAGAAGTTCTTGGCGCTGCCGATTGAGGATTCATATCTTGAGGCGGAAGGCGACATGGGCCCCCTGAGATATGGCAGAGTGCCCTTCGAGCAAGCAGATAACCCTGTTATGAGCGTGGTGGCATTCCTGGCGGGAGTGGTAAACCCAGGGGTAGCTGCTGAGGCCGCGAAGACTGCACTGCACGCACTCACGGACGGCGACAAAGATGGGGCGAATGACGAAGACGAGGAGGAAAAGGAAGATGAGAAGGCAGCAAATGGGGCAGACGGCGACGAAAATATGCAGGACGGCACCCCCACCGCGTCATCCAGCAAGCCCGCAAAAACGCCCACCATTGCGCACTCAAAAGTGCAGCGCGCCGCCTCGCTCGCGCTCTCCGCCTCTGCCAAAGCCGCACAAGCCCTTGCAGATGCTGAAGACACCCACATCCGTGGAACTCTCGCGTCGCTCATCAAGCTCACGCTCACGAAGCTCGAGCTCAAGATGGGCCAATTTGAGGAACTCGAGGAGATCCTCGAGGACGAGCGAAGGGGCCTCGAGAGCGCACGGATGGGGCTCGTGCAGGAGCGCGTGGGCTTGAAGCGGATGTTGGATAGCATCAAGGGAGAGCTGGCGGTAGGGAGGGGGGTGAATGTGGGCGATATGGGCATGGGTACGACAGGCCAAGGGACGGTGATGAATGAGGTGCCCCAGGCGCAGGTGATGGAGGCAGGGCCTGTGCCCGACGCGAATTTCGCTCAGCTTACTTGAGATTCGTTTATACATTTTGTGAATATGCTCTGTTGTTTTTTATTATCCCATTTTTGAACCGTCCAACGGCGTGCTGGCGTAACTAGTCGCAGTCGCACTTCGATTTAATGCAAATATTCTGTTATTGAGTAACGAAAGAGTCGGAGTGTATACGTCAAGCATCAAAGACCCCAATGCTCAAGCTTGAAATGCTGCTAAATTATATCTTTGCATCCTCGGTATACTCGTTTGCTATGATAAAGTGTGAATGCTGTGAGCTCGAAGCTGCATGTGGATGCTGTAATTAGTAGTGTTCTTCGTGCTGTCGCTCTTCAAGCTCCCTAGCCGCGATCTCAGTCTGCTCCTCAAGTCTTTCCAACAGCTTTAGCACCCGATCAGTCCTCTCCCTTCCCCCGCCCATAACATACCCGTATCTCTCCCTAATCCGGCGAGCTGCCTCCCGTGCCTCCTCCACCAGCCCCGCTTTCACAAAGCCACGCAGAACAGCGGTATGGGTGGCAATCCCCGCACGCGGGAAGGTCTCTGGCCCTCCTACCACGCCATCACTCTCCATAGCGTCCAGCACTCCCCAAACCGCAGCCGCCTCCCTGCGCTCCGCCAACGCCCGCAGCATCGTTGCCCAGTGCTGCTCCGGGGGCTTCAACCCGAGCGAGATCATGTCAGCAAAGATGCGTGCTGATCCAGGTGCTCCACGTTCTCGTGAAAATGCGGAAATAAAGGCGGTGAAGTGGTGTTCGTCGACAAGGTAGCTTGGGTTCAGGGGGGCCTGCAATGCTGTTTCGGGGGCGTCGGGGGACGACTGCGGCAGGGGCTGAGGTTGGGCAGCCCGCGCCTGCAGCAGCAGCTCCGCGTACAGCTCATCCACCAGCCGCCGGCCGTGCGGTTCACGCGCCTTGAGCCACACCAGCGCGCTCCAGACCAGCGCCGTGTGCTTCCGCGTCGGCCAGAGCTTCTGGAACTGTCTCGGGTTCATTTGCGTAGAGTCCTTAGCGAGCATGGACCTCACACCCGCGGGCACACCCACCAGCTCAAACGCCCTGGAGAACGCGCGGAGGACCTCTGTGTGCTCGTACCGCTGGTGGTGGACGAGCATCTCCGCGAGCGCAAAGGCCGCAGCGGGCCTATTGCCGGCGCCTAAGGCGCGTCTGCGCAGGAGGGAGACGGCTGTTGTGTGCTGGAAGGAGTACATTGCATGCTGGGGGTGGGAGGGGGTGTGGTGAAGGATATAGTCATGGATGAAAGCAGCAAGTTCGCGGGTGGGTATGCGTGAGATGGGGGTATTGATTGCATGAGGATGCGAGCGGGGTGTCATAGTGTTCCGGAGCGCACGGAGACGCGTTGCGAGCGTTGACGTAGGTGTATCGAGCGAGAAGTGGGGCGTCATCGTCGGCGTCGGGAGTATGCTGGGCACATGGGGCGGTGCAAGTTCTTGGACAATGGCTAAGCGCGCTTCGTCCCCAGCAAGCGTGAGCCGCTGCATGAGCATGGTGTATGTGAACCTTGATACCGCAATCCCGCGTGCTCTTATGGATTGCAGCAGCGTCACTGCGTCCTCCAGCCTTCCTGCACCAGCGTGGGTACGAACCGCAACGCCAAACATCTCCTTGACTCTCTGCCTGGTCCCTCCCCCCTGCTGCTCCTTCACCTGGCACTCTGCAAGCCGAAAGAGAAATTGTTCGGCCACATCCGGGGGAGCATGCCTCACCACGCTCGCGGCCGCTTGCACACACACGTAGTGCGCGTAGCCCTTGCTAGCTGCGATTATCGCAAAGCGCATAATGCTCTCCAGGTGAGCAGGTGGATCGGCGAAGAGTGCGGCGCGGATTTTGCGCAGTTGGCGATGCTTCCCGTGCGTGCGGATGTCTGGGACGAGTGCCAGCCAGCTTCCGAAGGCATCGGGTGATGAAAGGGATGCAATGGCGGCACGCTCAAAGGCACGGTGATGTGGGATTGGGACGCCCGTTTCTGTGAGCTCTCGGCGGAGCGTGTCCGCACTGTCCCACCGGCCAGCTTGCACCTCCTTCAGTAGTGTGTCCAAGGGAGTGAACGAAGTCACTGGAGGTAGGATAGTTACTTCGCATATGTTATAATTATATTCGGGAGATTGGTCCTCGAAGATAGAGTGGTCTGGCTGAACGCTAGGGTACGGCATTTTGGCGAGCGCCTGCGCTGCAGGGTGGTCCGCGGAGGATCCAGAGGCAGTAAAGTGGGATTTTGCATAGGACCATACTTTATGGGTGTCGAGTTTTAAGCGGGCGCGGGAGGCGTAGGGTGTCCAAGGTGCGACCCCTAGGCGAAGTGCGGTGGCCATGCAAGGAGATGCGTAGTATTATTTGAGTTGCCTTTTCGAGCGGCGTTGAGTCGAGTCGGAGTCAGTCACGGTCTCGATCAACCTTTCCAACTTGAACTTGCAGCCAACTTGCAGCTGCAACCACAGCTATCATCGGTTCACCCCTCGAGCATTTACGCGGTCTCTAGCTCATATCAGGCCACAGTGGCTCTTTATTTGGGCTGGGAAAATAGTACTCTGCTATGTTCATTCTGCTAATTAGGTATCCAAATGCAGACCTAAAACCATATATGTTCAGGGGTATGTTGTTTCGGTCAGGTCACTTGTCCAGTGTGATGGAAACGTAGTTTTCCGGTCTAAATGATTAGCAGACAGCTGGTATGAGATGTCACAGCCGGGGGGAGAAGTTTACTGTTTGAACCGCTTATGAGGTTGGTGCATTGCCACGCGCGTACCATAACAGAACATCCGGAGCGGCAGGGCCAAGGCAGGGCGCTTGACCTCCAGCGTACCTTGGCCACACAAGTAGGCCTCGGAGGTGACGAACATCTTGAGCACCTGGAACAAATATTCAGCAAGAATTAGGACGAGGCAAATAGACATGCGCTGCAAGATGTCCTTTGGTGGCCATTAATTCTCCACCGGAATCGCAATTGTTCAATAGTATAGCGCGCAGAACAGTCAGTTCTTTCGAACCTCAGCGTGCGAACAGCGCGTGGAGAGTGTCTTCGACGACGACATCCGCCATATAGACGTGATATCGCCGCCACTCGCGTGGGATATTCTTTCAGCGTTCTCCATCACACAACTGGGCCTTGGGGAGGAGGGATTCCGCCACCTGGTGAGAGCTCAGTTCGCTTCATATTCGGCACCGAGCGAGAAATACATGGTACAAGCTCAGGTTCAGTAGAATGACACTGACAGTGCCACACATTGCCATATCCTCACGTGATGCCATTGAGTCCGAGCGCTGAAATTCGGACTCGACGCGACTCGACGTTGACCATTAATCAACCATTAATACCACTGTTACATCACTACTCCGACCTCAGCATTCAGGAGCGTCTTAATAGGAGACCTTGAGGGCCTTTGAGGATCTTGACTATGGTCAAATCAACAAATATGGTCCCTGCGCTCCCAATTTCACTACACTTATTCTTGCTTGAAATCGCCTACTACAGGATGACTCGAATTCTCGCGACATTGAGTGAGAAACCAAGTTTTGACACTATGCACATCTACTCACGAGTTTCCCAGGGGCTTTTCTGGTACTCATTGGTTTACTCCCATCCGTGAGATGTCCCTTGACCGAGTTACCGACGGAAGTGATCGAAGAGATATTGCGACACGTCGATTGGAAATCTTTGCTACGTGCGCGCACTGTGAGTGCGGTTTGCATTGCTTCGTTGAGAGAGAGAGAGAAAACTTATAATATCAATAGTCTTGTAAAAGGCTGAGCAAGGTCTCAACTTCGCTATCTGTTTGGCGTGGACAATACGCAACATACAAGATCGCCAACCCAAACATGGCGCCCCTTGATGCTCCCTTGGACACCTACTCTCCCCTAGAACTTGAGCAGGCAGTTCTTCAGCGTTATTCCGTCGAACAGCGATGGAGCTCGCCGGACCAACGTCCAGTCTCGATGGCCACCGCCCATCACGCTGCAGACGCCGAAGACGCTAAACTTCATATTGTAGAGGGAGGAAGGTGGTTGCTCACGAGCGTTGACGGCTCTGTTACGGCCTACGACTTGGACCATCCCAACCATCGTGGCCAAGACATCATACCTCAGTACACAGGGATGGCTGCACCGGAGCGCACGACTCACTTGAATGTCGACGTCTTGAGGAATACCTCAACCCTCATTTTTAATGTGGCCATCTCCCAGCATTGTACAGGTGTGGTTGGTTCAGCTATTATCTGCTCTGCTCCTGACGTTTGCTTGCTATTCAGCCGATGACGATGCTCCCCCAACCTGGGCACACTTTTGGCGGGTCACTCAGCACGGGGCCGGGATGGACGCAGAGCTGCGAGCCGTCCATATCACATCCTTCAGTACACCGGGTAACTCCATATGTACGGCCGCGCACCTTCGGGATAAACATTACCTTCAGAGAGTCAAGTATCGTGTTGACTATGTCGATCTCATCGAGATTTATGCATGGGAGGAATCAAATCTTCATCAACACAAAAAATCTATCATCAAGGATAATAATGGGGTGAGTGCAAAGACTTTTGTTTTGAGTCTTGGCTGAACCGCATGCAGGGGGCTATACTACGACTACTCCCCAATGACAGGCTTATGGTTCTCCGCTACGCTGAAATCAATATTTACGAGATCCCTCCCTTTGCAACTGTACCGGTATATGATCGCTACCAAGGCTCCCAAGTCCCATCCGTCATGTCTGTCCTGCTACCCGGGGACCATCTTCTTGAAGGCGGAGTTTCATCGATCCTCATGCAGCCATCAGATACCTATAGTCTTATTGCTTGCACGGACACTGGCATATATTTGGCGACACTCTCGGCAGCAGCATCTAACGTCCGACTTTTGCACGCGATAACGGATGAGCCTTGCGATTCGTCAGACTCTCGTTTGAGCGCGGCTCACCTGGGATGGCGAAGGGCATATTTTAGGTATTACAACGATGCACTGGCTGTGAGTTATGACACACAGGAGGGGCATGAAGCAGGCGTCTCAGAGAGCTGTGCGTTCAGACGCGTTACCATGCCGGATGGTTGGATGCACCGTATCTCGACGATGGATGAGACTAGTGGTCGTGTAGTCATGACAGGGTCCGAATCGTCACTAACGATACTATATTACTCACTGTACGATACAACTAAATAATTACTGCACAATGCATATCATTTCTACTTAGGATTATAGAATTCTAAGAAGTTCTGTAATGGATTTAGTGGCCTGCAGGACCATGTTCAGTGCCAGCCGGTAGGATATGTTCAACTACTCACCCAGATATACAAGACCGTCAGCAGCATTGTTTCTTTCCCAGAAAAATCCAATTCAGCTGTGTGCATGCACTTCATCTTCATTTCTGGCCCGGTCGATACAACGCCAAAAATCCACTGCTTTCCGTTAGTAAGCGCAAAAGGCATTCCCAATATTTTCAGCCTGTGTGCGCTATATCGTCAGTGTCATCGTCGGCTGATTGACAGTGCACACACCCTGAAGTCGCTTTGTTATTCCGAGTGATGCAGATTCTAAAGAGAGGGTTAATTCAGTGATCCCAAGGCTTGTAATTTTGAACTCCTACGCTGCGATAATCTGCGCCACTACCTGAGCCAGATGACTTCTCAGCTTTTCATGGACGTTTTTAGCCTCTATGAACATGAGGCGGGCACCACTTTCTTTGTAGATAAACTCCACAGTCGCGTTTTGTATATCTTGATACCTTTGGAATGTGTCTTTCCCCATCTTGTTTGCTGAAACACGTCATCAGCTTGCTAAGTTCTCAGCAGGATACATAAGTAATACCTTTAAGAGCATTGTGCTTGGGACCCGTAACCATCCACAACAGGTAGTCCGTGAGGCCAGTCAGCCTTATGCGAACTTTCTCATAGGAGATGACGGCAGGGGCATCCGAAGACTCGGAAATGACCGACTCCGGGAAAATTTGGATCTTGACATCCAATTCGTCGCAGAATCCGCTTAGCTCCAAGACCCACTGGTCAATTGTCATGCGCGCGGAGGCTTCGACCTGTGGAAGCCGGCTAATCAGATCGGAATATATCAGTCAGACAATGAAAATAAAACATACTTTGTCGTTAACAGTATTATCCAACCGCTTAAGGGTCCTGGTCAAAACCGTCTTGTCCCATTGTTCGAGCTTGCCCAGATCCTTCTCCGACAGGATTTTTTTGCTCGTTAACCACTCTTTGGTCACCGTAGCATTGCCCACAAGCGTGTGGTTTCTTTTTGGGAACTCGGTGCCGATTGATTCCAAGAGGTGTATCGTCGTCTTAGAAAGGGGCACAGCCTAAATACCAGATAAGCATATCACACTCGTGGATAGTATATATAGTAGGATTGACCTTGACTGTGGTGTATTTGACGTGGTCCTGCTCCTTGACCCAATCTGCAGCCTTCTGATATTTCTCCACAAGTTGCTCAAGCTCGTGTAACTCTTCAAGTTCGGCAATGGCTGGTCTTGATAGCTTCGCGCTGCTGATCGCAGCGCTGATATCCTCCATTGTTTTCCCCAAAGCATCCATGCCAGGAACATCTAAGTCGCTGATGCTGGTCCTACGCGTGTGACGTGTACTCGCGCTGCTTTCGTCGCCTGCATCTGATGGCGCAGGCGATGGTGAACCAGTGGTTGAGCCGCCGGGGGATGGCGTCGATCCGGACGACTCAGATGACGACGCTGGCGATGGCACCGATGGCACCGGGGGTGAAATGGGCTTGTTCGAGTTCCTTGTATTTCTCCCAGTCGTTAGCTCTGTTTGCTTCAGCGGCTGTGTTTGCTTGCGACGCATCGTAGGGTGGGCTTGGAAATAGGACAGGGATACTGAATGGTGAGAGGAGAGTTGCAACATTATAAGAAAGTGCGTGTGCACTGTGCTCGGGTCGCCACCGGATCCTTCACCGCATGCTGTCAGAAGGCGAGGCGAAATAAATCTAGGGAACACATGTTGCGCTCGAGACCTGCTTCTGCTTTGTTTTGCCACAAACCTGCAGAGTCAGGTGGAAGGAGGCACGGCGATTGAAGCTGTGATAGTCTAGATCCCGTCAGAAGCAGCTAGGAACAACGCCAGGATATATCGGGCCGTTTACAGATAGGAAACGCGCCAAACAAGCATTGCAGAGGTTGAGCGAATATGCACATTGGCTGCCTCGCATGAAACATAAGGGATATCGTCTATCCTGTCTGATGATGATCACGATCTCGCTATCCTCACGGCGGAGATCTGAAGCACATATTCCCGAAGCGGTTGCGCGGAGAACATTAGTGGCAGCCTGCACATACATGGAAAACACGCACCATGCAAATTATCGACAAATTAAGGCACCTATTCCTGGAGTGGTTCATCAGTGGCAGGCTGTCCATCCGCGGGAACACGCATGAAAACGAATCAAGAGATCGAGGCGCTCATTCACGGAGCAGTTGCACCGAGATCATGGGTGGCACATTGGACATACATGGACAACACGTAGTATGCGAATGTTTCCTTAGATCACCATCGCCATTTTCGCCTACACGATGGAATGGAAGGATGCAGCAAATTACAGCCTGAGCCGAAACGAGGCGCGCAAGATCAGAAGCTGATAGCATTAGAACTCAGCGGCATTGTCAGTCTGTGTAAACGGCTCAGTTTGGACTCTGTGCCACATGCCACTGCTGCAAAACCTATTAGCACATTAAGCAAAATAGAAAGCTAGGCGGTCTTGGCAGAGATCCTGGCAGAATATGCACAGCGAGGTAAAAGTGCGCCGTCCCAGTTCGAATCGCTCGAATCACAACGGTGTTCAAGCAAGTTGAAAGCTGGTCGAAAGCCTCCTTATTACCGGATCTGCGGATGGTGCGATGTTACCTCCGAATTGGGTGAATTGTGGGCCCTTCCTCTAGAAAAATGACAAGTTCGCAAAACAGGAGCACCAAGGTCCAAAATAGCCATGGGACAGCCAGCGTAGTCGGACCGGTCAAGTCATCACCTGTTGGTGTGCAAGCAACACTGTATTTATCCTGAGGAATATTGTGGCCGACTCAACGAAGAACCATGTACTCGTGCTGATCGTCACACCGTCTTCGTATGAGAAGAGGGAACTGGCGGGAGCCTCGGAAGAAGAAGGCTACTCATTGATGGCATAATTTCCCACGCGATGCACGGTATATACGCGCATAAGTGATGAATATGGGGTATAGTGCGTGCATATATACATCTAAAATACAATCCCAATAGTGTATAACTTAAGCAATCATCTTGCCGCTTTCCCCACTCTGCATATGTATCCTCTGCACGCCAGGGCTAGCAGACGGGGGACTCTGCAGCGCATCAAGCGTCCACTCCTCCCGCAGCCGCCTGCAAACCGTCCTGAACGTCGACACCGTGCCCTTCTCCTGCGTCAGCACGATCACGCACTGCGAGCCGCCCGTGACGTGCTTGGTGCCGGGCCCAAAGGTGGGCGTGGGCAGGGGAGAGCGCGAGGACGACTGCGACGCCGAGTGCGAGGGCGTCGTAGCGGCGAGTGACGCGTGCAGCTCGACGCGGAACCTGGTGTGTTTCAGCAACTGCGCGCTGCTGCCGTCCCCTCCATCCAACGCCATCCCATCCCCCACGCGGCACTTCAGCTGCCCGCCGTCCTCCAACGCGACAACCACCCCCAGAATCTCAAGCAGCCGTGTCGTCTCGTTGCGCGTGCTGAGGACGTCGTCGGTCGAGCATAGCACGTAAGTCTGCGCTTTCCAGTTGAAGAGGTTCGAGAACCAGCCCTTGAACTCGCCCACACCCGGGGACGGCGATGGGGACGCGAGCTGGCCCGGCGAGCCGGGGTTAGGTGAATTGAGCGCGAAGCGGCGGAGGTGATTGCCCGGGAGGTCGATGGTCAGCGCTAGATAAAGTTAAAGGAACGCATCAGCAAGAGACGACGGACTTGGTAGATCGACGAGCTTACCACGACTGCGTCTCTCCTTCTTGCCAGGCTCCTTAACTTCCTTCCCTTCCTGGGTCTGCCGCTTGGCGAACAGCCCACCCGTCAAAGGCACCGGCACCCTAGCCACATCGCGTCCGCGCTGCTCCTCCTCAGGAATCAGCACAAAGTTGGCCGGCGAATACGCGTGCACGGGCTGCTGCCCCTGCCCTTGCGATTGAGCCTGGAACTGCGCATGCGATTGCTGTGTGCGCGGCGTATTCGTGATCGACGGTCCCGAGCCCCTGACATACACGAACTCATCATTCTCCTTGTCCTCGGGGTTGGGGTTACGGTTCATCCGGCTCGCGCGCTTGATATGGTTCTGGTTCTCCTTGTCCACCTTGCCATTCACGGGGACGCCCCCGTTTCCATTCACAGCAGCCAGCCCATTCACCTTATCCGTCAGCTCGTCGATCGTCCGCTGGAACTCCTGGTTCGCGACCCTCGGCGCCCGCAGGAGGGGAAGGGGCTCCTCGCGCATGGACTCGTCACGCATCGACGCATCGCAGATCGACATCGCTTCGTCGGACCGATCCTGGTCGTATGCCTGCGCTCGAGGTTGAGCCGGGAACTGAGATTGCGGACGCCCACGACCCTGATCTTGCGCGTAGACAGTCCTCGCCTGAGCCTGAGCGTAAACCGAGTGCGGAGACGTAGACACTACAGCCGTGGGAGCAGCCGAGTACCGGAACCTCTGCGGCGGGGAGTCGCACTGCATGGGCACGGGCTCCCATGCGCTCCGAGTTTGGGGTTGATGGGTGCGCGACCGGATGGCGAGCGGACGCGGGGCGACGGTGATTGAGGAGCGTGCTTGACCAGAACCAGCGCCATTTTGATCAGAACCAGGACCCGGATGAGTAGCTTGAGACGAGGCAGGAGGAGTAACAGTAGAAGCAGCAGTAGAGGAATGCACAGCAGAAGACCGCCTAGACACTGGCCTTGTATACTTGTCGGTATCATCATCGTTACTGTTGGAAACACGACCAGAGATGTACTGGAGGCGCGCGCGGTGGTATTCAGAGTAGTTCGGCATTGGCGTGCTCTGTGGGCGCACTCTTTCCGGCCTGACCAGCGGCATAGGGATGGGGGCGGTGGCGGGCGCATGGCGGGCCTGAGGCCGAACCACCGGAACTTGAGGTTGAGGCTTCGTCCGAATGCGCACAGTGTTACCATGCATGTGGACGTCGACGCCGAGAAAGTTCGACGCGGCGGGGGTGGTGTACTGCTTCGTTACCCGTTTCCCATCTTCATCGCCGCCCTCGCCACTGTCGTCGATGATTCCGCTCTCGCGCATAGTCCGATCGCGATACAGCCCCAGCAGGAAGTAAAACGCCTTCGCCAGATTCCCGGCGCCCGCCTCAGACAGCAGATCCTTCTTGATGTCCTCCCGGTTCGCCGTCCGACCCCAGATTACCATTAGCCCAGCGAGCAAGTCCCTGTCCACGCTGCGCACCGGCCGCGCGAGGTCCAGTACCGGCGGAGCGGGGATGTACAAGATTCCCGGCGTGTCGAGCTGCATCCACGGGTGCGCCAGGATCTGCGGGATGGTGATGCGCTTGTTGACGTCCACGACAAGCATCCTCTGCAGGAGGTCCCGCGCCATAGGGTCGATGTGGGAGGGCATGTCGTATCTCCCGGCCTTCACCTTCATCAGCAGCGCTCTGACGTCCTTGTCGTCGAACGGGAGTCTTCCTGTGAGTAAGGCGTAGAGGATGACGCCGCAGCTCCAGATGTCCGTCGCCCCGCCTTCGTAGCGCGCGCCGTTCACGATTTCTGGGGAGGCGTAGTGCGGGCTGCCGCAGGACGTTTCGAGTTGGAGGGAGGGCGGGGCGAACGCGGCCATGCCCCAATCGGCGATCTTAAGCAGTGGCGGGTTGAGCGAGGCGATGAGGATGTTCTCCGGCTTCAGATCGCGGTGGATGATACTGAACGCGTGCGCGTACCCCAGGCCATACACGATCTGCTTGAAGTACGCCAGGGCCTCCAGAGCGGGCAGCCGCCCGCGGTTGACGAGAAAGTCGAAGAGCTCGCCGCCGGGGACATACTCCAGCACCAAGTACAGCTCGCGCGCGCCCTCGAAGACGTCGTAGATGCGCATCACGTTCGGGTGGTGCAGCAGCTTCATCATCGTGATTTCCCTATCCACGCCGAGGCGCGCCTTCTCCTGCTTCGCTTGCATCGTTGCGAGGCTTGCCCTTGAGTTGAGAAGCGGCTGGAGGGGGAGGATCTTGACGGCGGCGAGCTGGCCGGTGAGGCGATGCCGCGCGATCTTGACGCGGCCGCTGGCGCCCTTGCCTACGGTCTCGCCCATGATCCAGGGCCCAACGAAGGCGGCGTCATCCGGGTAGTCAAAGGCGCCCGCCACAGCAGCGGCTTTCTCCTTTTCCCAGCGCGTGCCGTGCTGCGCGGTGTACTTGGCGGGTGGCGCTTTTGGCGGCGAGGTGCTCACTGTGTTGGCGTGGGCCATGGTATACGACGCTTTGAAAGTTAATTTGTGCTTTATATGTTGAAAGTGAAAGTGGAATAGGTATATCTTGAGGTGGGTATAGAGAGTGTGGGCGTAGGACGTGGGCGGGATGAAAAGAGAGGAAACCAGCCTCAACGTCGATAGCAAGTTATCGTTGGCGGCTGACGGAGTTGTTGCGGGACACGATGGCTGTGCCGAAACGTGATCGCAGGCTGCGACAAAAGTCCAGATTTCTCTGGCTTCCCGCTACCTCTGCACCTCCAAAAAATTACAGACACTGTATTATATAGTCCTAGATATAATATGTGCGTTGCGGCATACAGAACCTATGGGAACGACAGGAAACGTTCATTTTCCGCCGCGAACAATTCGCGCCACCGGTCAGAATCGATCGGTGTCTCACACGGAGTTAGCGGCGCATTCCTGCCGGGCGTCCTGACTCCCGCAGCAATATTATTCAATCTGAGACTTGTCTGAGACTCTGACTGCCCCTTTCCTCTAACCCAGAAAGATCAACCAAAATAATGTGTGAAATAATTCCATAAGCTCCGAGTCATCACAGCGACAAACAGACACTCAAGCTCCACAGTCGACGATCGGCCTTTCCTTTTTCACCCACTTCAAAGTCCAACGTCCTTGACCCTCACAATGCTTTCTCAACTATTTGGCTCAAAATCTTACGACCATGAGTTTCTCATCTTTGGACCCTCCTATCAGAAACGCCGGCCAATGCTGCTCCTCCACGGGCCGAATAGCGCTGTACACGTCATTTCCGCTGAGCCCCGAATGCAGTTTCAAACTGAGCTCCTGGGCGAAGCCAACCTACTTTCCGGCGGGTCCGCAGTTGGTATCACCAAGATACACAAGATTGCAGAGTCTCTAATCGCTCAAGACCCGGAATCCCGACAATCGCTTCGGCAGTTGTTTGAGGGTATTCAGAAGCACGTAGCATCTGCCGAAGATGCGAAACCTATCCAAGTGTACTTGGGTAAAGTGACGACGAGTAGAGAGACACTTATACACAATGCCGATACCTTCACTAGCTTTCCGCCTCCTCGTGGCTATATGTTCTAGGTGTGTGGTGCCGTGCCATATCAGTCGAACATCTTAACTGAACCCTTGATCTTGCATATTAGTCTTGTTACCACAAATTCCAACTCTTGTAAATCGCAGCGAGTTCAATCCGCCTCAAAATACTTGCCCCATCGTTTTTTATTTTTCATTGCGAACATCTACAAGCACAGGATTACAGGTTCTGAGTTTGATCCGTTGAAGGTCAATATCGGTTAGTTGGGCACACGCAAACGAGTCAGGATATTTGCTGGTGAGGTACCTGTTGAAAAGTTGGAATTCTCCCACTGTGGCGTGCGTTGCTCTCCGTGCCTGTTTTTTTACAATGGGTTACATCAGTTATGCTACAATTATCGGAACTTTCACATAATTTCAATAGGTTTGAATGGTGTTCAAGTTGATATTCTCAGGTTCCAACTCTCTGTGTTAATGTTTGAGTCCGAGCGCTAAAACCACATGACGCGACGACGTTGACCTTTACATTGCTCTTTCACTAACTCGACCTCAGCATCCAGGAGCGTCGTAATAGGAGTACCTTGAGGGCCTCCGTGGATTCAAACTATGGTAAAATCAACTGCTATGGTCCCCGCCGCGCTCCCAATTTCACTGCACTTCTTGCTTGAAATCGCCTATTATAGGATGTCTCAAATTTTCGCGGTGTTGAGTGAGAAACCAAGTTTTGACACTATGCGCATCCACTCACGAGTTTCTCAGAAGCCTTTCTGGTACTCATTGGTTTACTCCCATCCGTGAGATGTCCCTTGACCGAGTTGCCGACGGAAGTAATCGAAGAGATATTGCGACACGTCGATTGGAAATCTTTGCTGCGTGCGCGCGCTGTGAGTGCGGTTTGCATCAGCTTATCGGGAGAAAGAAGCCTCACAATATTCAATAGTCTTGTAAAAGGCTCAGCAAGGTTTCAACGTCGCTTTCCGTTTGGCGTGGACAGTATGCAAGATACAAGATCGCCAACCCAAACATGGCGCCCCTTGACGCTCCTTTGGACACCTATTCTCCCTTAGAACTCGAGCAGGTCGTGCTTCAGCGGTATTCCGTCGAACAAGGATGGAGCTCGCCGGACCAACGTCCAGTCTCGATGGCCACCGCCCATCACGCTGCAGACGCCGAATGCGCTAAACTTCATATTGTGGAGGGAGGTAGATGGTTGCTCACGAGTGTTGACGGCTCTGTTACGGCCTACGACTTGGATCATCCCAATCATCGTGGCCAAGACATCATACCTCAGTACACAGGGATGGCTGCACCGGAGCGCACGACGCACTTGAGTGTCGACGTCTTGAGGAATACCTCAACATTCACTTTCAATGTGGCCATCTCCCAGCATTGTACAGGTGCGGTCAGCTCAGCCATCATCTGCTCTACTCTTGACGCTTACTTGCTATTCAGCCGATGACGATGCTCCCCCAACCTGGGCACACCTTTGGCGGGTCACACAGCACGGGGCCGGGATCGACGCTGAACTGCGAGCCATCCATGTCACATCTTTCAGTACCCCGGGTAACTCCATATGCACGGACGCGCACCTTCGGGATAAACATTACCTTCAGAGGGTCGAGTATCCTCTTGACGACGTCGATCTCATCGAAATCTACGCATGGGGGGAATCAAATCTTCATCAACACAAAAAATCTGTCATCAAGGATAAAATAGGGGTGAGTGCAAAGACTTTTGTTTTAAGTCTTTGCTGAACCGCATGCAGGGGGCTATACTACGACTACTCCCCAATGACAGGCTTATGGTTCTCCGCTACGCTGAAATCAACATTTACGAGATCCCTCCCTTTGCAACTGTACCGGTATCTGATCGGTACCAAGGCTCCCAGGCCGCACCCGTCATGTCTGTCCTGCTACCCGGGAACCATCTTCTCCACGGCGGAGTTTCATCTATTCTCATGCAGACATCAGATACCTACAGTCTCGTTGCTGGCACGGACACTGGCATATACTTGGCGACACTCTCGGCAGCAGCGTCTAACGTCCGACTTTTGCACGCGATAACGAATGAGCCTCGCAACCCCTCAGAGTCTCGTTTGAGCGCGGCTCACCTGGGATGGCGAAGGGCATATTTTAGGTATCACTGCTATGCACTGGCTGTGAGTTATGACACACAGGAGGGGCATGAATTAGGCGTTTCAGAGAGCTGTGCGTTCAGACGCGTTATTGCCATGCCAGATGCTCGGACGCGCCGTACCTCGGCGATGGATGAGAACAGTGGCCGTGTAGTCATGATAGGATCCAAATCATCGCTGATAATGCTATATTACTCGCTGTACGACACAGCTAAATAATCACTGCACTGCATAGGCATGGCGATTCAACGTCAGGGTGTACACTCTCAATCAACCTGTATTCACTAACGGAAAGCAGTGAATATTTGGGCTTGTTCAACTTGTATCTTCCGGACCAGAGAAAATGAAGTGCATGCACACAGCTGAATTGAAGTTTTCTCAGAAAGAAACAACGCTGCTGGCGGTCTTGTATATCTAGGTTAGTAGGCGAACATATCTGACCAGCTGGTGGCACTTAACATGTTCCTGCAGGCCACTAAATCCGTTACGGACCTTCTCAGAATCCTAGAATCCTAAGTGGAAATAATATGCATTTCTGCTGAAGAGAGGGTTGAAACGTCTTCAAGCATTATTGTGCCACTAATATATTTATTTCTGCAGGTCGTGAGTGAGTGTCAGTGGCTGACAGACGCTCATGTCTCGGCGACACCGCCACAGGCATGCATGTTCGAATTCGAATCATATGCATGTAAGCAATCATATGGTTCGACTTCTTTGACTTTGGCTTATGAGCATCAGAGATTCAGTACGGCGGGCATAACTCTAGCACAGGGCGGCCGGAAATATATTACTTGGGACTTGTTGGTATAGAAATTCCAAGTCGACAAGATATGCAGCAGAATTCTCAGCATAGTCGCCCTACGCTGCTTCCGCCAGATCCATGACCTTCCAAATGCAAGAGGCCGCTCGGTGCGGACGATGATCGGCAGGGAGTTGAAACGCTGAAGAGGCCTAAAGAGGCATGTCCGTGAAGGTCAGCATGCGCGAGCTTTGAGAGCTTTTTCGTTAGGGTCGCAGGACTCAGGGGTCCGTCAGAGATCCGATCAGAGAAGTGATGCCACCCTGGTCACTATAGCTGATGTTAGACCGATCAGAGAAACCACTGGGACGCCGCTCGGTATTGTAACTAGCGCGTGAGTGGCCAGTGTCGTAAGAATAGCTACTCTACCGGAACCTACTTGCGCGGGCTATAAAGTTCACCTTGTTGCTCTATCCTCCGAACACAGCACTCGTACGTTTACTTCAGCTAGCGTTCTATACGTCACACCTCCGCCACCTCTGTCAACGGTTTGAAGAGCTATGCCTTCAAACGGTGTATCCTGCGCTCCGCTGCCACCACCGCTAACGACGTAAAAGGCGACTCCTGATAGTACGCTTCGGAAAGTATAATAGGGGCTGAACGTTCAGCCTCTTTAGAGGACTCGTCTACGTCACCGAGTTCGACACGGAGCTCGCTACCGCTTTAGACATACACCCAAGAGAGCCCGGTTAAACCAGACACCGGTGACTGCCCCTACGTTGTGCCTCCTGTCGCGAAGTGTCTTAGAACTACAGCTCCTGGGAACTGTCCAGACCGGGAGAGATGCTTCAGGAACCGTTCGATGGACCCGAGTTAAACGTCACGCCGCTTCTACTATGATGCTACCTGTCACTAGGTTTCGTATAGAAGTTTTCATACGGAAATGGAAGGAGCGGTAACAGTACGTTAAGATTGTTAGAATAAGTCCTACCACGAGAGACTAAGCGTCATATGATCCCTATTATTAACCTCTCTGATAGGAACTGTTTCCTTTGGACCGCCTTATAGACGAAGCACAAGGATCTTACTGGTCTCTCTGTCACCGTCTTGACCATTTAGGACTTCTGGGGGTCCTACAGGGGTCTCGACAGCGAGAGTACGTCCGTGGGTAGTGGAACAGCTTCGATGGTAGACAGCTCAATGTGGGGTTCCTCGTCTTCCTGTCGGCACGAGAGCGAAACGAGCCCCAGTACGAGTCGAGCGACGACCTCGGTAAATAGTTTTAGCTCTACAGTGACGTCTTCGTTGAATGGAGTAATAGCCGGATACGTAAGGAAAGAAAACGGTGTAAGTTCGAAGTGCATTCCTACCAAAAGCGAGGCTTCCCGTCCTCCGCCCGTGACATACCGCCCCAGGGACTCGGTCACTACGACTCCCACTCCAAGACCGTGACGACTCCCCACAACCGCTACAACTTTCTCATGCGGGCCGTACCTCTCGTCGCGTTCCCGCTGTTCCCCGCCCACCTAGTACGATCTCCGGCTTAGGAGACAGAAGCTAATCACACCTATATTCTCTTCTCTTCCTCGAACTCGTTCTGTTCCCTCCTGCTGCCCCACTTCCCCGGCAGGCCATATTCACCGCCCTGGAGCAACGCTCTTTGACTGCTACTAACCAAGAACAGTGTAACCCAATGTGACAGTGTGTATCCGAGGTTGTGTTGGGCGTTGTGTTTCTGAGTGGTTCTAGAGTAAGAGTTATCGTGTGAGCCTTATTGTCTAATTCATACATAGCTTATTTAAAATTTATTTCGTCAACACCCTTAAGCTTGTTCCTACCGACACCGTCCGCCGGCCCGCAGGGGCTCTCAGCTCCGAACCTGCAGACGGTCCTTGTGGGCCGGCGGACGTTGGCTGTTCGGTGGCTGCTGTTGAACGAGTGCCGGACGTCTTTCCGGAAGTTTAATGCGACGAACCGGTGAGACTCAGACACAGACTGCTATATACGC
>KV417511.1:140675-156207 GCA_001630335.1 Athelia psychrophila | reverse complement strand
CTGTTCTGATTATACGTTCTAGTTCCCAAGTCAATTCTAATAGCCGACTAGACCGTGCCGCGGTGTGTGGATCTTGTATATCGGTGCTCCTCCGCCTTTCGACCACAAATTCCAACTCTTGTAAATCGCAGCGAGTTCAATCCGCCTCAAAACACTTGCCCCGTCGTTTTTTATTTTTTATTGCGAACATCTACAAGCACAGGATTACAGGTTGATCGGTTGATCGGTTGAAGAAGTGGTGTAAGGTCAATGTCGGTTAGTTGGGCGCACGGAAACGCAGTCAGGATACTTCAAATTTGCTGGTGGGGTCAAGAGGGGTGCGGAACGTTAATTCTGAAAATGAGGTCTCCAAGAAAGACCCCAGACACTCGGCCACGTTCACCCCAATGGGACCGAATTTGTCATCCCCGGGTAGCTCGGGCAAGTCCTCCGACCAAGACAAGAATGAACTATGTAGTGTAGTAGACCATGTTCTAAGTATGTAGATGTAGAGTATATGGTCAGAATCTACTTCTACTAATCCTTCTTGAATGAGATTGGACGCGCTTGCGTTTGCCGACACCCTCGACACCATCAACTTGAGGCTGCAGGTCGGATGCAGAATCAACACCTTCCTCTCCCACAACGGACTCAAGGCGCAACGAGCCTTCGGGGATGTGAAGCTCAACCTGTTCAAATTGAGAAATCATGATTGACTTCTTGAAATCAGGTGGCAGTCGGGTGTCAAGCAGAGTGTAAGTTTGATGCTGATCCGTGAAGTGCTCTTCCATGTTATAAGTCCAGACAGCTGAGTAGTTCTTTGTTCCGATGTCATGGATGCACAGATAGCACATGACAGGCCGGTTTGTGCAGGGACTCCGCTTTGTAGAATTGCCTGCCGGCTTCAAACTGATCTTTGTCTTGAAAATACAGTCTGTTTCGACCTTGAATGTTGCCCCGGTAGTCTTCTGCAAAAAAGCGGTGCATCCAGAGCGTCCACAGAATCCGCAGGGCATCGACTTTGACACCTATAACATGTTGGTATGTTAGGCTTGTTCAAAACACATGTAATTGTAACTTACCTCCTCCAGCAAGCCAATCTCGCGGACATCCCACATTGATCTCAGAATATGGCCTCCGACGTGCTGCCTCATGTTCTTGACGGCAATAGACTTTCCACACTGGAAGCAATTGCATAATTCTGAGTCGCCGATCGGGCCCGTTGGCAGGGCTGTCCCGCCAGTGGATGACACCTCGAATTGATGCACGACAAATGCGGTGGAGTCTACGGAACAGTCAATGATGAGTGATGCAATGAAATGCTACAAAGAATCACTCACTTTCAATGCCATAGTGATATGGCAAGAGTTCGGTTGTGCCACACTGCGGGAACAACCCCAATGCTGAGCCCGCAGAGCTTGAGGTCGCACCTGGAGCATCCTCTGAGTTCGCAGCTCGTGCACTTTCGAGCAAGCTAGCCGCCAGGGCCTGTAAGCCATCTGAATTGAATTTCCAGGTCGTCTCTGCAGCTGTCACGTCCCAATCTGGAATGGTATTGGTTGCTATAATTGCTGGGTCAATCGGATGGATCAGATCACTCGTCACAGTGATGAGCATCTGCTTCTTCGCAGCTGTCTTTCCGGCCTTAGCCTTTGCAGCAGCAACCCCGGTGCGAGGCTTTACTGGTGGCAGGCTTAAATAGGTCCCCGACCATATCCACGAAGCTGAGTCCAATTGTCGTAATTCCAAAATCTGCCCAGTGACCTTGATACCAGATGAGGGTAATGCCATTTCGTCGATATCAATGGCCATGACCCTCTTCTTCTTCTTCTTCTCCATGGAGTGGACTGACATAACGGCAAGGCAGAGAACATTTCCCGAATGCACAAGAAGGATGGCAGGTGAGTTGCAGGTGAAAATGGAGTCGCCAAGAGGATCATCATGGCCAAAATCATCGGCTTGTTTGAACTGTGTGAAGACTCGGACTCGCTCTTTGCGATTCTTGGATTTCTTACCCATGTGATTGCGATCAACGTGAATCTTCTTCCGTATGAGAGAGGCCTTGTGCCATTTGTAGCCATCAGCACATGTTATCCAATCTTCGCCACCCTCATCTTCGTCCTCGGCTTGTTCAATCTCGGCCAAGATATCATCAAGATCAATGCCATCCTCATCTTCGGAATCAGAGTCATCGGAATTGATGACATTGTCACCCCATGTACGATCCAAATTGGGCTCGTGGCTTTCATCCTGGCCATCTGATTCTTTGTCGCGAGGGTAATCACCAACGAGTTCTACTGGCGGCAAGGTTTCGTGATCGCTTTCTTGTATCTCTCGAGTGTTCCCGCCTTGCATGGTTACTGTTTCATTTATGTTGCTTGCCGCTGCTCGAGGTTCGGTTGACACGATGGGCTCCTCAAGCGACCTGTCCTTTTCGGTGGCCACGGCAGGGTACACACCATCACCATCAGGCCGTAACATGTCCAAAGGTGCGTCTCCATCCTGGGTGAATTCGTCGAAATTGAAGGGGAATTGAGCTGCAGTAAGTGCTGCTTCCGCTTCCGCTTTGCCTGCTAGCCATGCCAACTCCAAGGACACTTCCCCACACACATTGGCTCCTTTCCAGGAGGAGGGGTTTACATGGTCAACTGCAATGCTATCAATGAATTTGAGCCGCCGGTGTCCCCGATCCCAATCAGGATGACGCTCAAAAATCTCGTGATGGTCCATGGCAGCTGATGTCTTCTGTGAGAGCTCGGAAATGTCCACATTACATTGATGTGAGCTACAGCGCACTTCACAGAAGTGAAGCTCAAGCCGGTCATCGCCTAGCTGCAAAAGGAAGAAACGGGCCTTGGGATCCATGCATTGCTGCTTCCGAACACAGAAGTATGCATTCTTTATCATGCTCTGGCAGTCGGCATACAGTTGGTTTGAGGAAAAGGATGTTACGTGAAGCTTGAATGTGGCAAAAGAAAGGAATGCATAGGCCGATAATGAGGTAAGTTGCTTCTGCAGTGACATCTCGATTTTGATAAATGGCTCCAGCAGCGAGCTGAGCATGACCCCGAGCAAAGCGAGAGCACGGCTGTCCTTCTGCTCCTTGGGGTGTAACTCGACAGATGGTAGCTTCGACAAGGTGATGGGTGCCTGCATGAGAGCGACAGCTCTGGGGACATCCTGGGGGTCTTCAGGATTTACCAGTTCTGCCACTGTCTCTCTGGTCATTCTAGGAACACGAAGCAGATATTCCGCCAGGTTTCCTTTGTCAAGGATAGTCTCTCCAATTATTATCCCTAGTATACTGCGAATCAGAGAGCACCATCCTGAATAAGATTGTTAGAATTGCATGACAATGGCGAGGAAGGTAAAGGCATACTTTTGAAGATATGCTTTGGATCACTGTCCATCGTAGTATCATCTTCGCCGCACTGCAAATTGAGCCCAGGTAGCTTGCCAAGGACTTCGTAGAGAGGGCCAGACCTGTCAAGGGTCCTCGACATCAAGATTCTGTGAAGCGCTGTCCTCCGTGTTGCATCCCCGTCAGTGGCCACAGACCAAATTGGCCCGAGAGAACCCACATACAGATTTCGCCATCGCTCGAGGCACAGCTTGAGCCACTGCATCTGCTCAGGAGATTTCTCCGACTTGCAAGTCGGGGATAATATGAAAGGCTTCGCATGATAGTCCTCAGCGGAAAATGCAGCAATCGCCACCACCGTCGCCTCGCGTCCTATGTGGCAAACTTCCGTATCGAGAAGTTTGGCAACTGTCTCCACCGCCTCCACACTGCATATCTTGCGATCGACTTCATTTGCATGCTCACGACACAAGCCTCCTATCTCGTTGTTCCACTTGAAATATCGGGCGCGTTCATCCAAGGCCATCTCATCGATAAGAATGCTGTGACCGGTGAGTGCGCGATCAATGTTATGGCTCGCCGCAGGGTCACCAAAGAGACTAGCCAGATTGTAGTCGATATCACTGGCCTGTATTGCTCCTGAGGAAGGCCGAATGACCTTTAGCTTCCTCCTTCGTTTCAATGTTCGAAGCGAAGGAAGGCCAGTCGCATGGGAAACAGCGTACAGCAATTTCGATCCTCCAAGGTGATGGATGAGAGCAACGAGATCAATGTCAGTCTCGTCGTTCCCTCGAGCACGGTAGACTCCATCTGTGGTATCTTGCAGGATTCGAATGAGCCGCTCCGTGCTCACACCCATTTTCAGGGCTACATTCATCGTCTGGCGCAGCCGCTTGATATCATGTGTCGCAATGGCCATCAACACCTGCTTGTTTAGGCTAATCTTCCCCAGCAGCCGACCAACATGTCTCTGAAGATTCAAGATCTGCAGAATATGGTAAGTCAACTGTACATCCAAGACCATTAAATTATCTCACCTCTGTTCTTGCCCGACTCAGCTGGTCGGCACGCTGTTTTAGGACACCCCGAAGTTGGAGATTGTGGAGATAAAAGTGCGGAGTGCTAGGGTTGGGGGCAGTTTGAGCTCGTGTGCGAAGCTCTTGCATCTTCGTGCTCATGTTCACTCGGAGACACGGTAAGCATGATGTTCCCGCCTTGTCCACCCCGCCTTCACAATGTGCAGCGCGTATCCAGAATTTTGATCCTTTCTCTGTCACGGCAAAGAACTCCCAGGGAAGGATCAACTTCGGTGAGTCGTGGAGTTGGAATGGATATGTCTCGTATACTGATCCGTTTGGCCATTGCAGAGCTGCACCACTGCAGTCAAAAAGCGATCTGCTCATTGGGGTATCCTCTTCGGAATCAACTGCGGCTTGGTCTGCAGGCATATCCGACCTATTCGCCGATGATTCGTGTTCATCTGTGAGTGTAGCAATCCTCTCGCAATGGTCCATCTCAGTGTCGCCTTGCAGAAAGTGCGAAAAGTGCGTGGGGAGGGGTGCCTCCTGCAAAGGAGCTGCTGCTGAAATGGAAGAGTGTGGATTTGGCCGAGATGTAATCACAGGTGCGGCCTGTACATCGCTGGTGTGGCGGCTATGATTCCCAGTGCGCATAAGCCTTCTCGCGTTCTTCTCACATGTCTTGCTTTTGTAGTGATATTGAAACATCAGGGTGCTGCCTTTGCTTGAGCCGAGGGATATCCAAGTTCCGCAGATATCACACCATTTCTCCATCCTCCCTTTCTCGTCTAATCTCACACCAATGTCCCCCAAGCTGCACTGTCCCGGTCCGCCAATATTTCCGTTCTCTACAGCCCCTCTGTTCACCAAGGATGCCCTCTCCGCTTGTATCAGATCTCTGGGACCTGGTGCTGGTTGTGACAGTGGATCCACTGTTGTCGAGTCCGCATGACTCGAAGGTGCTATGTGCAATTCATTTCCAGACAAGTCATTGATATTTTCATTATCATACAGAGTTAATGCATAGTCATTGAAATCCAGCACAGGAAGAGGGGGAGGGAACACGCAGGGGAAGGATACGACGACCACAGGACAGCATTGTCAGTCACGATGGATCACCGCGAGCTAATTTCGATTGCATCTGCTCACGTGTTCGAGTGCCTCTCACTTTTCTTCGCACTTTTCTGTACGCATAGATCAAGGGGCAGCAAAAAAAACATTAAGCAACCATATGCCGGGGGTGGAAGGGGGGTGGGTCGGGGTCCAGGGGACCCCGCGCGAAATTTTGTCATAGGGCGGCAAAAAAAGTCGCTGCACCTCTAATCTGGGCCTGAGTCAGGAACGCCGAGCCGGTCTGGATTATTTGATAATATAATTTGAATACAATTGTTTATTCTCGGTGTATGGTAGATACATACTATGCTACAATACAGTGTTTCAACCTACTCGCTCTCAACCAACTCAGCCAGCATAAATGTCCTCCCCACTGCCCAGCAGTGAATCCTCTGACTCGGACATCGAATCTGTGCAATCTATGAATCAGCAATGCTCTGTCTACACACCTGCTCTTGATGTTTCTGTGGTTGCCCGCTTGACACCAGAGGGAGAGCCAGCGGGCTTGCACGAGTATTCCTTTTCAAATCCGCCTGTCAGTGACGTGTGGGATCCTGAGGACTTTACCCGGGCCGGGAGCGATGAGTCAATGGATTCTGTGTATAATGGCGACAGCTGTCTTGAAGACGACCTGGGCAATGAAGTCGACTGGCACCACACATACAACGAACAAAGCTGGTCACCCGAGGAGACCAGAGATGAGCTAGCGGAGGTACAGGATGTGAGTGATGGTGATGCAGTGACAGTGGAGGACGGACACGGGTCGGACGGCAATGGCTCAGAGGAGGATGAGGGAGAGTCGGACAAGGAGGATGCTCAGCCTGAGGGAGTGTACTGGCAGGATAAAAAGTCGAACGGGAGGGTGATCTGTGTCCGTGTCAAGAAATGCGAAAGCTGCGGGACAGTGGTGCATCTGGGGCCGGGAAAGACGCTGCATGCTCTCTGGAGTCATCAGGAGGGAGAGAAGTGCGAGAAGGCCAAGAAAGCACGCACCCGTAACAACAGCTCACATCCCTCAGCACCAAAACCGACAACTCTGGCAGACTTCTGGACACAGGGGCCAAGAACCAGTGGTGGGGCGAGCTCCGTGGCCAACCGGAGAGTGCAAGAGCACAGGGATATTGTGTTGTCGAATGGTGCTGTACCCAGAAACCTGGTAGATCCAGATCACAGTCGCGATCATGATCTGTGCCCCGGCATTGAGCTTGAATGGCCGGGATCCAAAATGCGAACATACCCGTTCCATCTGCATGACTTCGAAGTCATGACATACAAGCTTGAGCGGTTTGGTGATTATGGGGAAATATTCATTCGCAGTCGCAAGTGCCATCGCCATCCACGGGTCCGAGGGAAACCCTGCATGGAGTGCAGAAGTTTGAACACCTCATCCGAGGTGCTGCGACTACGAACCAGAGCAAACCAGGAGGAGTTGGAATTGAAGACAAACCTGAGATATCTCTCATTCAATCAGCTGGCGGACACGATTGAGCGGAAAAACCAGCAGAAAGATGCTTACAGACTGGAGGTGCGTGAGCTTGTGATCATAAGTGATGAATTTGCAACTGACCTAAAGCTGCAGTTGCTCCACCTCGGGCAGAAGTACATTAGTGCAACAGCTCGAATCACCGATCATGAGAGATTCATTGATGTCGCGGCCAGGAATGACCGAGATGGCCTGGGCCGTCTCATCAAAGTAGCCATCAAGAACAAGAGAGGCATACGAGAAATCACACGGCGTTCCGAATTGGCCATCAAGAGCATTTACAATGTCAAAAGTTTCACGGTGCGTCAATTGTCCGAAGATCTGAACACAGTGTTGACATGGATCTCGATGTAGAAATTTCAATTTGATCTGCAAACACTGAATCTCGTCTTCGGTGGCCCCAAACTAGCCTATGCAATGGCAAAAGCCATGAACTTGCCATCAGTACGATCAACCCAATCACATTCTTCACGCCCCCAAATTCAAGCTTGCATCGGTTTTCCATCTGCGGATGAGATCTCGGCAAATGTCACTGCCATTCATAAAGCCCAGATACTTTGGGACCATGGTATGCGGCCGAAGCAGCGGGGCTATACATTGCTCATAGATGAGATTGCATTGGAGGAGCGTCCACGGTTCGATGTGAGCCGTGATGCTGTTATTGGCATTTCCCGGGAGAGCGCATCCCTATGTGACTTGTCTCCTGTCACTCTTGAATCACTGCATGGGATCGCCGATGGCCTACAAGATCGATCAATTACGCGAGCCAAGGAGGCCACTGTCGTGTCTCTGGCTGCTTTTGATGGGGAACATTACAGCCCCATTCCAATTCTGTTGTCTGGTACTGACAAAACCGAAACCGAGCGCCCGCAATCTCAGATCCTTAACCTGATCATTGACACCTGGGATCAGTCCGAGCATGGGCAATCATTCTACGGGGATATTTGGTCAATTGCATCAGACGGAGATGCCACCCGGAGAAAGGCGCTTCACCGGCTATTCATGTGCGAGACTTTGTCACCTAGTGATGATCTGTACCACCTGCTCGGTGGAATGCCATTGATGAATCTCAATTGCGGGAAGAAGGCCCGCACTCTGGAAATAGACTTTAAGCACAAGTTCAAAAGTGCGTTCAGTATTTTCATTCCGGAACTTTAACTGACCCGATTTCTGATCAGATTTTGCCACACATCTGCGAACTACAGATGGCATATTGATTACAGGCGATCACATAACCCCTGTGATGCTTAAATTGAAGTTGAACATTGAGCTCGGACTCCCAAGCTCAAAACTTGATATACTCTTTAATCACAAAGACCACCAGAATGTCCCAAATGCAGTGGAGCTCCTCACAGCGCTACACAGGCTTTCTGAGAAGGAAGGACTGCAGGATAAAATGGAGAATCAAGGTCTTGCCACCCTAGGGCACTTCACCGGACTGCTGGTTCGCCCATTCACTGATCCCGAAATGTCCTTGAGTGATCAACTTACATCACTCTCTGCCGCTGGCCACATGCTTTTGGTGCTCTACCGTCGCAACCGGACATCATTTTGCCCGGGCCAATTCTATTATGACACACAGTCCTTCATCAAGGCTACATTTTGGAATGTCGCTAAGCAGAAGCTGCTCCATCCAGCTGGACAATTCTTCATTATTCAAGGAGGCAGTGATCGCCTAGAAGGCAGCTTTGGTGAATACCGCACAGCTGACCACTGTCACAATATCGACCTGCTACAGCTACAGCACCGTTCCAGTCAAATAGCGGAAGTGCAGAGGATTTTTGCCGAGCATCCTGACATTGATCGAGGGCACCGCCGGCTCAATCTCAAGGGGAACGAGGGTGTGGACCACACAAATCCTAGATCTTGGATCGGTGATGTCACTGTTGCATCTGTTTCCCTCCGTGCAGCCTGGAATGCCGGTCGCCGCAAGGCACAATCAATTTTCAACGAGCTGTCTGTTCCCTGCATTGATTTTGCATCGCTTCCGCTCAATGTGGATCTATTGCGCCCTTTTGGCGATTATGTTGGACTTCGCGAAGATGTCAATTCAGATTTTGATGGCCACCTACCATATCCCAATATTGCACCCACAACTCGACCATCAATCCGTCCGACAACTGAACCTAGTGACGTGGATATGGTTATGATTGAGTTGGAGGATCATCTTCCTGAAATGGGGGATGATGATCTCGACTCTGTCCAGAAAAATGACTCCAACTGGCTGCTTGTGGATGACAAGATGGTTCACAAGGGGACAGCTGTGCGCTACATGCTCTATTCAGAGGATGGCCGCAAATCCACGGATCGGCCTTCAAGAGCAGCCGGAATGAAGAAAATCCGAACCTTTTCCAGAGTGCCGGACTCACCCTCACTCAACGATGACAGTTTGCTTGGTGATGTCCTCATCATCGGACAGCTTGTGGCATCATTCATTCGTATTGAGAGCTCCGTGGTCCTTGCCATTGTCCGGGTTTCTGCCATCAGCAATGATACCGGTGAATCGGTAGCATCAATTCCCTGTCAGGATCTCGGCTCGGATGTCACTCTTCAAGGACAGGTCTTGACCCTGGAGTGCACGGGCGACAAGCAGAAATGGCATTGGACAGGTACCTATGAAAACTTCCCCCCCGAAAAGCAGAGCAAGGCAGCTGCAAAAGCTGATACTCCCACACCCTCCTCGAAAAAAAGCACTGTCATCAAATTCCCCGCATCACTGTCCCAAACTGTGAAACAAAAGTTTCTCACCACCGGAAATGAGATCGTGACTGAGTTTGATGGATCTGACCTGCAAGCAATTACCGAGTTCCTGTGGCTGAAAGTTAGTCAACATGCCGCGGCCATCCCGTCCCGAAAGGAAACCAAAACATACCCCTGCCGCGATGGTCAAGGTACGTCTAAAGAATGCCCGCTATTATCTTTCCTGTGCTTATGGTTGCTGCAAACAAGGTGAATATTGTTTTGTCAGTGAATCTGGAGCCGTGGCTATTGCGGCAGGCCCGAAGGCTGGACATATCATATGTCATCTTTGCCATGAGGAGGTGAACTCGAAGAAGATTGTGCACCATGTAGGTGCACATCTTCTTGCACATAAGCTTCGCATCCCCGAGCAGAAGAAACTGCTACTGCCGGTGCGTCTCAATACCCAACTCTAAATATCTGTTTACTCAATCACAACAGATTGGTGAATATCCCTGCGGGTTCTGTGGCCGCAGTGGCACATGCTCTGTCAATATCACCAAACCCGCCAAAACTCCTGTTCCCTCCTCCGACTGCCCGTACTCCTTCAAATTCAGTCTCGCATCTGCTGCGAATTCCACATCCTCTGGTCCCTGCACCAACCGACCAATGTGATGTGTCATGTGTCATGCCCGACAGCCTAATTCCACGCGGCCCAAGTTCCTCGAAGACCATGTGTTTTGGTCGTACGAAATGGCGACTCATGTCGAAACACGTCATGCCAACACAATAGTCCCAGAAGAATTTGCGACGTCGTATAGGATTGAGCCGGCAGAAGCACGCAACTTGTATTTGGAGGCAGGAGACACTAGGGCTAACTCGGCGAGTGCTAAAGGGAAGAAACGGGCTGCTATTGATGACAGCGCCGATACATCAGAGGCAAAGACGAAGGCGAAGGCGAAGAAGGTTAAACGGAATTGATCTAGGATCTGTTTGCTCTCCGACTCTCATGTATTCATCCTATCTGCTGTCAAATACAACTCGCGCTGCGGCTCGAAAAAAAATCGCCTATATAGGGGGGTGGGGGGGTGGTCCGAGCTTGATTCTGGCGGAAAAAAAATTGTCCAGGGGGGTGAAGGGGGGTGGTTCGGGTCAAAATCCGTATTTATCCAAAAAATAGGCATATGCTGACGAAATTTGTTCCTTGCTGCCCCTTGGCATAGATTATACTTACTTGCGACCTTCTTTATGACCCAGTCGCGCTCTAATATGTACATATAGTTCATATCAGCCTTCCCAGCAACATCGGAAGTGATTTCGAAGAGATATTAGAAAAATTACACAAAACGCAAAAAAGCGCAGTCGGACCCCGAAGAACCGCAGGGGTCATGGTCGTCCTAGGACCCTGTGTCAGGAATTAAGGTTCCGCACCCCTCTTGGGTGGGGTACTTGTTGAAAAGTTTGAATTCTCCCACTGCAATGGCGTGTGTTGCTCTCCGTCATTTGTTTTTACAATGGGACACATCGGTTACGCCACAATTATCGGAGCTTTCACATAATTTCAATAGGTTTGAATAATGTTCAAGTTGATCTTCTCAAGTTCCAACTTATAATGTGACCTATTAATGTTTGAGTCCGAGCGCTAAAACCACATGACGCGACGACGTTGACCTTTCAAGTTACACTGTAATACACTGCTCTATCACAACCTCGAAATCAGTACCCAGGAGGGTCGTGATAGGACTACCTTGAGGGCCTTCGTGGATTCAAACTATGGTCAAATCAACCAATATGGTCCCTGCACTCTCAATTTCGCTACGCTTATTCTTCCTTGAAATCGCCTACTATAGGATGGCTCGAATTCTCGCGGCCCTGAGTGAGAAACCAAGTTTTGACACTATGCACATCCACTCACGAGGTTCTCAGGAGCTTTTCTGGTCCTTATTGGTGCACTCCCATCCGTGAGATGTCCCTTGACCGAGTTGCCGACGGAAGTAATCGAAGAGATATTGCGACAGGTCGATTGGAAATCTTTGCTGCGTGCCCGTGCTGTGAGTGCGGTTTGCATCAGCTTATCGGGAGAGAGAAGCCTCACGATATTCAATAGTCTTGTAAAAGGCTGAGCAAGGTTTCAACGTCGCTTTCCGTTTGGCGTGGACAGTACGCAAAATATAAGATCGCCAACCCAAACATGGCGCCACTTGATGCTCCTTTGGACACCTATTCTCCCTTAGAACTCGAGCAGGCAGTTCTTCAGCGTTATTCCGTCGAACAGGGATGAAACTCGCCGGATCGGCGTCCAGTCTCGATGGCCACCGTCCAACACGCTGACGCGGAACACGCTCAACTTCATATCGTAGAGGGGGGACGATGGTTGCTCACGAGCGTTGACGGCTCAGTTACAGTCTACGACTTGGATCATCCCAACCATCGTGGCCAAGCCATCATACCTCAGTATACGGGGATGGCTGCACCGGAGCGCACGACGCACTTGAGTGTCGACGTCTTGAGGAATACCTCAACACTCACTTTCAATATGGCCGTCTCCCAGCATCGTAGAGGTATGGGTAGTCTCGCCATTATCTGCTCTGCTCCCGACGGCTTACTTGCTATTCGGCCAAGAACGATGCGGCCCCAACCTGGACACACTTTTGGCGGGTCACTCAGCGTGGGGCCGGGATTGACGCAAAACTGCGAGCCGTCCATCTAACTTCCTTCAGTACATTGGGTAACTCCAAATGCACCACCGCTGACCTCCGGGATAGGCATTACGTCAAAAGGGTGGAGTACCATGTTGAGGATCATACCTATGTCGATCTTATCGAGATCTATGTATGGGAGGAATCAAATCTTCATCAACACGAAAAATCTGTGATCACGGATACAATTGGTGTGAGTGCAAAGACCTTTGAAGTTTGTCCCAAACTTTAACTGAACTGTATGCAGCGGGCTACGTTACGACTGCTCCCCGATGGCAGGCTTATGGTTCTCCGCATAGCTGGAATCAACATTTACGAGATCCCTCCCTTTGCAACTGTACCGGTATTCGATCGCTACCAAGGCTCTCGCGCCGCACCCGTCATGTCTGTCCTGCTACCTGGGCGTCGCTTGCTCGACGGCGGAGTTTCATCGATTCTCGTGCAGCCATCAGATACCTACAGCCTCATTGCTTGCACGAATACTGGCATCTATATGGTGACTCTCTCGGCGACAGCATCTCACGTCCGACTTTTGCATGCGATAACGGATGAGCATGATGACCCGTCATTCTCTCGTTTGGACGCGACTCACATGGGATGGCGCAGGGCATATCTTGTAGATTACAAATACGCACTGGCTGTGAGTTATGATATAGAGGAGGGGCATCGCGCTGGCGTTTCGGGGAGCTGTGCGTTCAGACGCGTTACCACACCGGATGTTGAGGTGCACCATTCTTCGACGATGGATGAGAGCAGTGGCCGTGTAGTTATGGCAGGATCAAAGTCATCATTGACAGTATTCTATTACTCGCTGCACGACGCCACTAAATAAATAGTGCCCAATGCGTATTACTTTTCAGTTTTTCTGTGGTGGATATGCGAGCTCGTCGTTTTCTCTGCCTCTGGCCCGGATGATACGTCCCCAAATTGAAATATCCACTGCTTTCCGTTAGTGAGGGCACAGGTTGACTGAGTGTACATACACCCTGACGTCAAATCGTTATGCTTAATGATGCAGCCGCTGAGGGGAGGGTTGACACGTCTTCAGGTACTATTGTGCCACCAACGATTTGATATATTTCTGCAGGTCGTGAGTACTTAAGTGGTTGACGCTCATGTCTCGGCGACACCGCCACAGGCATGCATGTTCGAATTCGAATTCCCGCAACTATTTGTATTTGTTACATAGCTAGAACATATTTTTGGTTTGCTGTGCATGCTCTCTAATCATATGCATGTAAGCAATCATATGGTTTGACTTCTTTGACTTTGGCTTATGACATCAGTACAGCGTGCATAACTCTCACAAGGCGACCGGAAATACATCACTTGGGACTTGTTGATATAGAAATACGAGTCGACAAGATATGTATCGGAATTCTCAGCATAGTTGCCCTACGCTGCCTCCGCCAGATCCATGACCTTCCAAATGCAAGAGGCCGCTCGGTGCGGACGATGATCGGCAGGGAGTTGAAACGCTGAAGAGGCCTGAAGAGGCATGTCCGTGGCACATGCGACAATAAGCGAAAATTAGAATAGATTCGCGAAGGTTACTATTAGCATCCGCGAGCTTTGAGAGCTTTTTCGTTAGGGTCGCAGGACTCAGGGGTCCGTCCGAGATCCGATCAGAGAAGTGATGCCACCCTTGCATATATCGTCAGACATACTCAGAGTGGCCAAGCAGCGTAATTTGAAGGCCTTTCTGCAGGCCGTGAGCAAGTTGTCGTCGGTGGCTTGTCGGTTGCAGGCGGCCGGGTGTTCCTGGCAGACGTCCAAGCCTCGACTCTCGGGGACGCCCGGCCGCCTGCCACAGCCATCCTTGTTCGAATTCCCACAACTGCTTTATTTAAAAATTATTGGATACATACTTAATCTGTTATTCCGAGTGTGCTATCGAGAATGAGCATACATAACTTATGATGATCTTGGTGAGTCTTTGTGTTGCGGGTTGTGTTGGAGCCTATGTGTGACAGTGTAACCCAATGTGACAAGAACCAATCATCGTCAGTTTCTCGCAACGAGGTCCCGCCACTTATACCGGACGGCCCCTTCACCCCGTCGTCCTCCCTTGTCTTGCTCAAGCTCCTTCTCCTCTCTTATATCCACACTAATCGAAGACAGAGGATTCGGCCTCTAGCATGATCCACCCGCCCCTTGTCGCCCTTGCGCTGCTCTCCTCGCTGTGGGCCCCAGCAGCCCGGGCGTACTCTTTCAACATCGCCAACACCCCCCAGCAGTGCCAGAACCTCACCCTCAGCATCACAGGCTCGGGCACCCCGCCATACAGTGCCCTCGTCCTGCCCTTCGGTGCGACCCCCCTCCCGAATGGCGCAGAGGTCCGCAAGATCCAGGATCAGGCGTTCGATGGGGATGCGACGACCGTGAGCTTCCAGCTCGCGTACCCGGAGAACTCGCAGTTCGTCGTCGTCGTACGTGCCGTCCTCGCTGCCTCTTTTCTCTTTCATTCCCGTTCCAAGTGCCCTTTCCCCATTGGCCGATTGCGAGTGCACGGCTGCTCTTTCATATGATATGACGCATCGTTTTGTCTCACCTCGCACCTTATCCGGACCTGTCTTAACCCCTTCCCCCTCGCTCCAGGTCAGCGACGCCACGGGCTTCGGCACAGGCGGCACCTCCTCCGCCGCGCAAGTCCAGACCGGCTCATCCGACAGCAGCTGCTACGGCTCGAGCCAGGTCTCCCCCGTGCTCCCTTTCAGCACCTTCCCCCCGAACCAGCTCGTGCAGTGTAGTCCCATTCGGATATCGTGGACCGCGAGCGATGCGCAGGGGTGAGTACGATCATTTTTATTTCTTGCTAGTGTTTTGGAAGCCTTGCCGAACGTGTTTTGAGCAATTTTTTTGTCGTGCCTTCCTTATCTTTGCTCCCCTCCCCCCTCTGCACCCTCGCTTCCGCCTCGTTGTGTCGCGTCTTCTCGTCGCCATCCCATCCCAGTCTGCACCCGCATTATCTCCCACGACGCGCTGCTGCGGTTGGCAATTCTGCCGTAATCCTTATCCGAAATTCCAATTCACTCCACTATTGCCACTAGCGTCGAATTTCAATTTTAATTTCGTTCGTCGTCATCGTCATCGCCTTCATTTTGATTTTCCATATCGTCCCTTGCTAACGCGCCTCCCAGGACCCCGGAGTTCTACGGCATCATCCCCGGCGGCCAATCCTTCCAGATCGTCCAAGGCG
>KV417511.1:92669-132675 GCA_001630335.1 Athelia psychrophila | reverse complement strand
GGCGGGGTGTCCGCGCTCGTCGTCGCGGGCCTCCTGCTGCTCTTCTGCGCGCGCCGGCGCAAGTTCGCGGACAAGGCGCACAACGCGAACCGGCAGCACGTCGATCTGCTGCACGGGGACGCGGAGGAGGACAACGAGATGGCGGAGAGCGCGCGGGGCGGGGAGCTGCCGCAGTTCTACCAGCCGGAGCCGTTCCTGGTGGCGGACCCGACGCTCTCGGGCTCGCAGGCCGGCGACCACTCGCAGGGCCGCTCGAGCTACGACCGGCGGCAGAGCACGCATACGAGCAGCGAGGGCGGGCCGCTGCTCGGCATGGGGATGGGGCATGCGCCGAGCGGGAGCATCAGCACGAGCACGGGCACGCGGAAGAGCCCGCTGGGGCCGGCGCCGCTGCGGAATGTGAACATTATCCAGCACGAGGATGCGGGCGAGGAGGAGGATGGCGGGGAGGGAGCGGGGGACGAGACGATTGAGCTGCCTCCTGCGTACACGCATATCAAGAAGGGGAGTCGGGCGACGGCGGCCACGGAGCCGGCAGAGGCGGGCGGGGAGGGGATGAGTACGGCTGGGGCTGCGCTGTCGTAAGGACGATGTGCGTGCGTGCTCTCAGGTCCTCCTTCGTTCTGTGTTTGCGTTTGCGTTTGCGTCCCCCTGCTTTTCCTTATTTCCTCGTACATACCACACCAGCCGGACATTATCTACATGCCCATTTTCCGATGCCAGGCTGCCCATTCCCATTTCCGTTCCCGTCCGTCTTCCCGTCGATAATTTGCAACTTCTGCTCCTCTTCTGCTCCTGCGCCCCCCCTGTGCTACTGTGTTACTATGATACTTTATGACCCTGGTTTGGTTACCCACGGAACCCTTACCCATGTGCATTACCCCCGCCCCACCATCCCACACTCCCACCCTCTACTCGCGCGATTCGCGGTTCGCTATATAGTATATATATATTCCAACCGACGCTGTCCGTGTACTATAGTATAAAACTACTACTTATTAGATGACATCGATATTGCGTATCATTATGCATATGCCTCGCCGCGTCCGGTGGTCAATCATAAATTAAATGCTGGGTGCCTGTCCTGCTATATTATACCGTAGTTGGATCATAGCGATGAATCGACATCCGCTGCTGGAATGACCATGCTGCCGGTGATGTGGCTTGGTAGGTCACTGGTGGCTGGAATGGTAGAGTAGAGAATTCAGAGTCATTCACGTAACCTACTTGTATAACAATAGGTCATCTCTCTGCTTCATATAATGCGCCGTGCCGTCGAAATATGATAGCATTCCAGTCTGAAGTTATATCTAGTCGTTGGTGGCACAATAATGCTTACAGACGTGCGCCCAGGCCGTAAGGGAACTTAAAGCAGTCTGCGTCCCCGCTGCCATGATATCGTCGAAATATAGCGAGATAATTTAGATTAACCGTTCTGATTTGAATACGCCGACCCTCACGCCGGCGTGGACGTTGATGGCCATACTTACAGGACGGAGGAGAGCAACATTGGGCAGTAATTATTTAGTTGTGTCGTGCAGCGAGTGATATATGATAGTTAGTGATGATTTGGATCCTGTCACGACTACACGACCACTGCTCTCATCCATCGTCGAGGAACGACGCGCCCGAACATCCGGTGCGATGACGCGTCTGAACGCACACCCTTCTGAACCTGAACCGCCTGCTCTATGCCGCTCCCGCGTGTTATAACTCACAGCCAACGCATAATTGTGGTATCTAAGATATGCCCTTCGCCATCCCAGGTGGATCGCGTTCAAACGAGAGTCTGATGGGTGGCAAGGCTCATCCGTTATCGCATGCAAAAGTCGGACGTTGGATGCTGTCACTGAGAGTGTCGCCAAATATATGCCAGTATCTGTGCAAGCGACGAGGCTGTAGGTATCCGCAGGCTGCATGAGAACCGATGAAACTCCGCCTTGGAGAAGACGGTTCCCAGGTAGCAGGACAGACATGACGGGTGTGATGTGGGAGCCTTGGCACCGGTCAAATACAGGCACAGTTGCGAAAGGAGGGATCTCGTAAATGTCAATTTGAGCGCGTCGGAGAACCAAAAGCCTGCCTTTGGGGAGTAGTCGTAACATAACCAGCTGCATAAAGTTCAGTTAAGAGTTGGGACTGAGGTCGTTGCACTCACACCAATTCTGTCCGTGATCACAGATTTTTCATGTTGATGAAGATTTGATTCCTCCCATATGTAGATCTCGGTAAGATAGACTCGCTCATCCTCGACGTTATACGCGACCCTTTTGACGTAATATTTATCTCTGAGGTACGCGTCCGTGCATATGGAGTTACCCAGTGTACTGAAGGATGTGAGATGGATGGCCCGCAGTCCCGCGTCAATCCCGCCCTCTTGTTGAGTGACCCGCCAAAAGTGTGTCCAGGTTGGGGTCACATCGTTCTTGGCTAGATAGCAAGCAAGCCGTCAGGAGTGGAATAAATGATGGGTGAACTACCCATACCTCTACAATGTTGGGAGATGGCCACATTGAATGTGAGTGTTGAAGTATTCCTCAAAACGTCGACACTCAAGTGCGTCGTACGCTCCGTTGCAGCCATCCCTGTGTACTGAGGGACTCGGATGATGACTTGGCCACGACGGTCGGGATGATCCAAGTCGTAGACTGTAACTGAGCTATCAACGCTGGTGAGTAACCATCGTCCTCCCTCTACAATATGAAGTTTAGCGCATTCCGCATCAGCGTGTTGGACGGTGGCCATCGAGACTGAACGCTGGTCCGGCGAGCTCCATCCCTGTTCGACGGAATAACGCTGAAGAACTGCCTGCTCGAGTTCTAAGGGAGAGTAGGCGTCCATGGGAGCACCAAGGGGAGCCATGTTTGGGTTGGCGATCTTGTATCTTGTATATTGTCCACGCCAAACGGAAAGCGATGTTGAGACCTTGCTCAGCCTTTTACAAGACTAGTGATAGCGTAAGTTTTCTTTCTCTTCATAAGCCGATGCAAACCGCACTCACAGCACGCGCACGTAGCAAAGATTGCCAATCGACGTGTTGCAATATCTCTTCGATCACTTCCGTCGGCAACTCGGTCAAGGGACATCTCACGGATGGGAGTGCACCAATAAGGACCAGAAAAGCTCCTGAGAACCTCGTGAGTAGATGTGCATAGTGTCAAAACTCGATTTCTCACTCAAGGTCGCGAGAATTTGAGCTATCCTATAGTAGGCGCTTTCAAACAAGAATAAGTGTAGTGAAATTGAGAGTGCAGGGACCGTAGCAGTTGATTTGACCATAGTTTGAATTCAAGAAGGCACTCCAGGTTCTCCTACGAAGACGCCCCTATGCTGAGTGGTAGAATTAAACTTAATGGTTAACGTCGTCGCGTCGCGTCGCGTTGTTTACATAATTTTTTTTAGCAAATAGCGTCACGTTACACAGCTTAATTACCTCATTTAATTTTCAACCTCACTTCAACTTCTACCATGGCAGATCTTTCTGAGCCGCGAGGGGGCTGCTGTGGACAGCGGATGTAATTGAGTTTGCATGAACTTCGTGACGAGGAAGGATGCAATACCATTGATATCGATACTACGATGGAGTCAGCAGTCAAGATGCAGATGATCATGGTTTGTGTCAAAGGTGACATTTGATAACACTGTGGCGCACACGTCTCATCTCTCCCCGTGGGGAAATCCTACCCTACTCAATCCTGGTGCTTTTGATGGAGCACTGGACGGGGTTTGCGACTTCAACCATAGTAGTTAGAGGTTGTTAAGGTCCAGGATTAGATGTGACACGACGCGTACACCGATGGGCCGGGCATGCAGCTCTCAGACTTAAGTGAATCTGATGCCACCGAGACCGCATCTGTCCAACGTCGGTCTGATTTATTGTTCAACGGTCAATTGTCACATAAAGTCATACTTAGATGATCCATGACGGAGATGTCCGCTGTTCTACCACAAATCTTACGAAAATAACATGCCAAAGGCCAAGGAGTCCCGTCGATATGATCAGGAGCAACGGAAGACCTTGCATGGGGTTTCCAGACTCCAGAGCCAGAATGCAGGTGTACACAGACGGGTTTAACTTCAGCATACCTGGATAATATGAGATGATTTTATCCTCGGGGATCTTCTAGAAGCATACCAACTCATGAGCCTGAAGTAAAACCCGCGATGTTCGCAGAATTCTGCTGTCCTTACGGCTTGATGTGTCTCACCCGTTTATCGAGGAGAATTAGTGGTTGAGTGCGGGTTACTGAGAGGCGGACTGCGTTTCAGTACATGCCCACAAGAAGAATACAATATTTGAATAAACCTCCACGCTGCTCGATTCCTAGCGGCACGAGAAATGGAATACGCAGTTGCTGTCAATCAAATGCATAGCTAGAAAGTGATTGAGAGTGATTGATTCTGATCGAGCTACCTCGCTGTAGGATCTATGCGCAAAATGGCTAGACTGAAGTCAACATTAAGTTATAAGCAATACGGTTGGGCAAATCCTGACTGACAAGCCCTCACCTTATAACGAACTCCCTGAAAGCGCAATCCCCGTACCAGTCGATCCTGGAACCTGGAAGGGTTGCTCGATTTTGAAGAAAATAAGAAACTCCATTACGCAGATAGGCGTTGTATGCGCGCGGCGCTTATGTCCGAGGACCCAATTTCAGGCAAACCTCATTCACCTCCTAAGTCCGCTACTCCGTATTGTCCTGCACATTCGTACGCCGGCCGAGACGAGGCGTCAATGCCGAGCTAACCATTGTTCCTTTCAACAGGTGTCATCTCTGCACAGGAATAGTAATGGAGACTGGACTTGGACTGGACGCACGTTTCGAACAAAATTTCTCCTCTCGCCTTTCGAATTCGACTTGCCGTGCATCATAAGGCCATCATAAGGCACGAATCTACAATCGAGCGCACCGAGGGACGCCGTCAAGCGCAAATTGCCATCAAGAGTGATCGTCAGCCGAAACGCGGGCTCGCGTGAGTCCAATTTCGGCTGCAGTGTGTTTCGAACGGCGGCGAAGCTCCAGGGCTTGAAGGGGATTCAGCATCAAATTTCTCGTACCACCTCCTCACCCTTCTACTTTCGCGTCAAGCGCAGGATTCGCGACCGTTCCAGAGCTTCACCTCGAAGGGACTCTGTTATTCAAAACGGAAGGCCCCTCTCTGACTGCCGTCTGGAATTGGACTTTCTACTTCAGTGTATGTGAGTGCAGCTTTTATACCTCATGTGGTTGCGGAGCACTGACACGCGCGCTTTCTAGTTAATTATCGCGATATCCCCAATCCTCCCCAATCCCCCTCTCTCATCTGTGAGCCTTCCTGCCATTTGCCTGGTTCCGAGCTGTACCTGACCGAGCGAAAAGCCGTTCAGGCTCTTACTTGTACCGCGGTTGCCTATTACTGGCCGGTATTTTCCTTCGTAATTGTTCAACATCCCCACCATCATTCCCACCTTGCCCGGCAGGACCCCCCTAATACCCTTTCGTGCGGTTTGAAGATTTGAACTGTGCTCGTTCGCGCAGAAAGTCCATCGAGGTGAGTAGGCCGGAGCGGGTATCTTCTGACGCGTTCTAAATCACCTGTTTGTGTCCAGTAACCGTGTCATTAACTAGAGAAATCGATCGGTGAGTTTCGGTCCTTCACATTTTCGTGTTCGCGCCTAAACCACTTGCAGCCCATCCACCCACTTCGTCATATTCACTAATGCCAACCAAAACAGCCAACCACCACGCTCCATCTCCATTCTCGCGTCTCTCGCGTCTCGGTATTAACCTCGGCTTCAGTCCCAAAGCGCCATCCCCCGTTACACCCAGCCCTCACCGCGAAAAAGGCCAGAGAACGCGTAACGATGAGGAGTGGTACATCGCCTACAACGGCCCATATGAAGTGCCAGCGGATACGCGGAAACGCGATAGCTGGGGGGAAATCATTGAGGATGATCCGGAAGAAGGGCGCGATGCTATTCTTGATGCGGATCTCTTGCACCGGTACGGGGGCATTGGGCGGGGTAGTGGGCGCGTGAGTGATGAAACGGGCCACACCAGTGCCGCGAAAACACGAGGGCGGGCGTATTCTGGGACGTCCAGGACGACCAACTCCTCTGGGGCGTTCGAAGGCAATCTGCGGAGTGCATCCAATGGGTACTCTGCCCATGCGGGACATGGAACTCATCCATACGGTGCATATAATATGTCTACAAGGCGCACAAATGGGACTGCGTCAACTGGGTTTATTAGCTTGGACGCCGCAGGAGGGGTGGGAGAATCACCTATGCCTCGGCAGCGATCGCCACCACCCATTCCCAATACCAGGACTAGCCTAGCAGGTCTTTTCTTCGGAGGACCGAGCTCGGCTCCCCCGACTAGTGGATATAAGACCGCGACGAGTCGAGAGCCGTCGTTGGGTCATCGCAAGAGGCGGAGTGCGTCTTTGGATCGACATCCCGAGGAAGGGAAGCACAGACCAGGCCCTATCGTGCCTCCCCCGCCTACCAAGCACGAAGATTATTTCAATTCCTATTATTCGACGCTCATAGGATCACCCGAATCTAATCACACATTCGGCGCACAATCACGGCGCACTGGCCACCATCAGCCTCAACTTTCTAAATCTTCCACTGATGATACACACACCGCACGCACGCACCCGCATCCATATGCATACTCATTCCCCCCCAAAGCGGGACAGCCTTCCACATCTACTGCGCCACCCCCTCCTCTCACACCCATACCCATGTCTCGTTCAGTGACCTCTCCACAATTACACACCACTCATATCGCCAACGACTCTGGTTCCACTGGCGATATCAACACCCGCAAACCTCCTCCGCGCACTGCTACGGGCTCCAAGCCATCTCTGCGCATTCGCAAACTGTCTCATATCAACCTCGGCCTCAAGAGCTCAGTGTCTGTGCCAAATCTCAAGCTCAAGCCAAACGGAAAGGCCTCATTGCAATCGCCCTTACCCAGCGGCGTCGACCGATGGTTATCCGCAGAGACGTGGTGCGACGCGCTACTCTTCCCGCGGCCGCGTTTCAAGGTCAAGCAGTCACTGCACACACCCAGCGAGAAACGGGCCAGTGGTAGCGGGAGGATCGTAAGTCCCCCGGGAACGCCTCTGCCACAGTCTTCGAGCACAGATGGGTATAGTCATACGCAGGCTTCTAGTCCCGGCGATCCTCGCAGTGCATTTGCGATGCAGGTAGACAGGGGGCAGAGTTTACATCCGGACGCATCGTCTTCGCACCTGCGCAAATTGACGAAGTCTCGCTCTGCGGTGAGCCTGCGATCTACAGCCCCGGATTTGGCCACAGATGCACGAGCTGTCAACCCACCGAAGACCACCAATGCTGTTCGGAGCAATGCAATCGATAAGCCTGATTTGAAGGGGAAAGCGAGACTGCAAGTACCTCGCCCGCAGGAAGTGGTGGTGTTGAATGATGATGTCTCAGTGTGTGCGCCTTCACTAGACCGGTAAGTCCCAATCCCCTTTTCGCATTCACACTGGATCACTGACAATATATCAGGGTTCTTGACGAAGGCGAGAAACTTGAAAATGAGCGCAAAGAATGGCAAGCCAAGGCGACAGGTTCTTTCGGGAACAAAGCCACGCGCAATCGCTCAAAGTCGCTCAACTACAAAGAAGCCCGGCGGCGTGGGTTCGATAAGGAGGGTGGCAAGCTCATGGGCAACATTGATTTCCTTGCCGCACGCACCCTACTTGGCAGCCAGGGTATCGCGCCTTCAGTCGTCCGCAGGGCACCAGCGGGTAGTCAGACTACCAAAACGGATACTGCAACTCTTGCCACATCGTCTGCCAAGACACATTCGCGATCGGTATCACACGCGCACTCGGGGTCGGTGTCACAGTCACAAATGTCTTCTCAAGGCCATAGCCAGTGGAAGCATGGGTCTTGGGGCCAAGGGGCGTTGAAGATTGGCGCCCTGTGCGGCTTGCAAGATGAAGCATTGACCAGTCCTCCTGTGGTTCGTGAGGCCGTAGATGTGGTTCAGCCTTCCAAGCGCGAAGAGCAAACTATCACGTCAGAGGGAGCGGAATACCCCAGCCCTCAACCTGCGGACCACAATTTCGGTGGATTGCATGTGCGTGCCCCATCCCCAGTTCCTTCAGGGGCAGGCATCGGGTTGGCTTTCTCTACCCCACCCGCTTCCGATGAGCAGATTCACGAGACCGTTCGGTTCATCCCTGATCACCCATACGCGCAATTCTCGCATCCGTATCAGCTTACCACAATCGAGGACTCTCCTGTTAGATGCACCGATTACGCTGGTCCTCACCCATCATCTCCTAAGCTATCGCCAACGCCTGCTAGTATCAACGATATAGCTACTCGTCATCGGTTACCTCCACACGCGCAGCATCCCCATATTGTACACCCTTACGCAATGGGTTCACAGTCACCCTCAAGGACTCAGGTGTCGAGTTTAGCTGTTGCTATTCCTCCGCCCAATATCCGCATTCAACACGCCTATTCGCGCATTTCTACGGGCGATCCGGAGACCCTAGGTGTTGGTGAAGCCCTCAGCTCCATGAACAGGAATACTGGCAGGGAGAACCTGCCCAAACCAGTTCCGAATGAGAACGTGCCCAAAGCAGTGCCGAATTTGATTGTGGCCCAGGATCCTTATGGCTCTCAGTTCGATGGAAGTGTGTTAGGCAGCGACGACCAACCTTCTCCGATTCCGAAACGCGTCCGTCGGAAACCTGTTTCATATATAGGCTACGAGAGCGGCACCTCTCCCGAGATGGATCCAAATGCATCACTCACAATACCTCGGTTGGATCGTGAGGTATCCTACAGCAGTATCGGAGACTCGTCAGGGTCATCGCCTTCACATTCTCCGCAGCCCCTGGGCAATGTGGAAGATCTTGCACAATTCCACGACTTGTTCTACAAGCCCTCAGAGCCTTCATCTCCAATAAATTTGCGCAACGGCGTGCGATCTAGTAATTCCAATGATATTTTCCCGGTTGGATCCACACACAGTTTCCGCAGCGGCCTATCCAGCTTGGCTCGCAAGCTGACCGTGGAGTACGAAGACCGTATCTCACGCGAGTACTCACGCGGAGGAGAGGGTCGCCAGCGGCGTGAGGAGTCCCGCATTATCAATTCTTACGACGACGACGATTCCATCATGTCTAACCTGCCGAAATTGAGGTCGTCTTCGCCGCTGCAGATGGATTCTCCGTTGCGGATGCATTTCGGTGAATCGGCAACAAACCCAGAAGACATGGTACCGGAAGACATTCAATCATCGAGGGCATCGTCTCTACTGGAAATGCTGGAGCCATCCGAGGAAGACGATACATTTGGTGAGCGATCCTTGTATTTCTTCCCCATGAGACCAACATACTTACCATCATTACTAGGTCTGCCACTTCGTTTTGGCGCTATAGAAGCGGTTGCAACACCCCCGGCAATTAACCTTGACCACAAAGTCTTTGGTCGACATCTCTCATTCACCGCAGATGCAATCGGCGAAGCAAATTCGGCCCACATGGCGTCAGAACGCGTGTTCTCCAATGCCGCCAGCCTTTCGCCAAATTCTGGTGATGCTCTACGCTCAAGTTACATAACATCCACGTCGGAGGGCTCGCGTATGTCGGGTCTGTCAGACTTCCCCCAGCCTCCGGCGCCGCCCCCGCACTTGACTCCAGCCCACACCTCTATTCTCCAATCTTATTTTGCCGAGACTCCACTCGTGGAGGGCGAAGATCCATTCGCTCGAATCCTTCCCACACATCCTCATCCTCATTATCGCATGACGTTCGGTGGCGACGAAGATACCGAGACAGGCCATTTATCTGGGACATAATATAATAATATCTTTTGTTTTGCGATCAACACATCACTTTCCTTACATTCTCCATCATGCATTTGTTATACAATTCTGTACCTGCTGTCCAGCCGCCACGGCACACATCCGTTCTCTTTTCGCTTTTTTGCTTTTTAGGTTGTGTTCTCTTATATTTCTTGCAAATAATCATTATACATATCAATATTTGTTACATACAGTAATGTGGTGAAGCACTTCAACGACAGAGTTAGAGAACATAGCGACAAGAAAATACTTTAGCGAGGTGGTCATCATTCGTCATATTGAGTGAGCTACATCGAAATTAGCATTCATATTGAATTTGGATAAAGCATATGAACTCACGTCTAGCGTCAACGTCCGAGAACTATTGACGTCTTGGTCGCGATATATACCAACTAGAGAATTGCCTCGCTCATAAAGCGACCCTTTCAGACTGATCACGATGAACTGGAAGGTCTCGGATGCTTGCGATCGAATGTAATTGGCGATTTTGGCAACGTTGGTATTGTCCAGGGCGGCATCCACCTCGTCAAGCACAAAAAAGGGAGCCGGTTGATAACTGATTCCCGTGAGCATTAACACCGTAGCAGACAAAAGGATCGGGCTAACCTGTGAATGGCAAACAACAGAGCTAATGCGGCCACTGTTTTCTCTCCTCCGGACAGCTGCTCCATATCTCGGAAGCGCTTCATGGGCGGCATAGCGTGGTATTTTATGCCGGCTATGTATGGTTCCTGCGTAACTCGCACTCAGCTCGTGAACCTGTCAATGCAAGAATGGACATACTTCGCTATCCTCCAAACTCAGGTATGCCACTCCACCCATAGGCGAGGCCTTGCCTTTTGTCAAGTCCTTGTAAACTTGATCGATGCGCTCAGAGATATGATTGTATGCTTTGTTGAATAAATCGCATCTGTGGAACAACTGTTAAATACCCACAAAAGGATAAATAGACTATGTTCACCTTCGTTGTTTGACGTCATTAAACTGCTCACGGGCAGTCTTGGAGTCCTTTCTAGACTTGTCGGCCTCCTTTTCTGTGTCGGCAAGCTTCTGCTCCACATCGTCTAACCTGCGCCACATTTAGATAACCATCCTGTTTCGATGGATAATCGACTTACCGATCGATAGCCTTCATGTTTGGGGCCATTCTTTCGATGTCGTTATTCAGTTTGATTATTGCAGCATCAAACTCAGCCCCTTTCTCAGCAGAGTTGTTCTGGGTGGAGTTATATCAGCTGTGCTGGAGAAGTTCGTTCGAAGTGCACGCACCTCACGCTCGTCTTCGTCTAATGACTCAAAGTCCACCTCAATACCATAATCGGCCACCTTCTTGACTTGTTGAGTTCCCTCTTCGTCTTCATCGACGTCCATGGCCACTTCTTCGCGCAAGTTCTGCTCGGAATGGTGAATATCAAACTACTTTGCACGCCAATGTTATAGAACTCACCTCCTCCATTGGCACATTTTTCAGATTTCCTTCGACGAGGGGCAGCTTAATCTCTTCGAGGCGACATCTCCGATAGATCGATGACCGGTCCAACGCTAGCTTTTCTATCTCGTCATTCTGCGACCACACTTTAGCCCTCGGGGACAGCACAGTCTGGATACACAATCCTGACCTTTGAGCTAATATCTTTCAAAGCTTGATCGAGACCTTTTGAAGCCTTGGATGTCGTCCGCTTCACTTGATCCACCACCTTTGTCTTCTCGTCCAAGACCTCATTGAGAGCTTTCAATTCCTCTTGCAGGGTCCTGATTGCATCTTCTATCTGTTTAATCTCGCCTTCAGTGGTCTGCTTTTGCTCTTCCAGCTGCTCGAGATGGCTGTGTTGGGTTGTTTCATCCGCCTGAATACGCTCCAGTCGCTCGGTCGTGGTTTTCAACTGATCTTGTTCAAATGAGGACCTAATAAAACATCAGTTTCTGCAGAATCTAGTGAATGTCCGAGTATTACGCACTGATGGGTCAAACGGGCAATCTGTGTATCATACCGCAATCGCGCCTCACTCTCCTCTTGGGCAACTTTCATTTGGCGCTCTTCATATTCGCGAATGTTGGAAACGCCAATCTGTTGGCAGAAGGCAGCAAAGACGTCATCCTCGGCCGCAAAAACAGTGGACTCCAACTCTTGAATCTGCGCTGAGAGATTGTCAAAGGCCACTTGTGCCTGCGCCGATAGTCAGCGCTGCTCCCGAAAAATCGACATTTGCTAACCCTTTTCAAATCTGGTTGGACTCTCTTGAGCTCTCTCTCAACGTGCTTCAGTTCCTCTTTGGCACTGCCTAGCCGCGACTTGCAAGCTCCCTGAATGGACTCCAGGTCACCAAAATAAGGGTAGAATATCGTTTCTCGCCACGCACCAGGTCATCCTTCGTCACTGTCATGGTAGACTCGAGGCGAGATATCTCGGCAATGAGATTCTCGTCTGCCTTGCCTCTTGGCTTTGATTTCCCCAACTCCTGCAGATTTGCCATCAAAGAGTCACGAAGCCGATGAAGGCCTACGTACAGCACTGTCAAAAATCTGATGGAGGTAACAAATTGAGAGCAGACCTTGGACATCTTTTTCATCCCACTTCTTGCCGTTATTGTGGGTACTGCGACCGCCAGTCATCAAACCACTCTTAGCAATAACTGTACCATCCAATGTCACCGCTAGGAGTCGCTCGTCAGCAAAGCGTAGGGGTTGAAAAGGCAATGTATGTTTACCTTTTACTTCTTGGCTCTTCTCCCAGGTCACAAACTTCGCAACCTCCATAGTGTCACAAACAAGAGCATTTCCACAGGCGTGATGCATGGCTCTCTCAACGGCTGGCTCGAACTCGATGACGTCCACTGCCAACCGTGCACCCTTGGCAAAAGAGCGAAATTTATCATTGATTGGTTTCACTTTGAGAGACTCGAGAGGTAAGAAAGTGGCTTGACCAGCACGTTGGTTACGCATATACTAGATGTAATAAACGTTATTAGAACAGGACAATCAATCAAAGGCTGACTTGCCTCGATGCACTCGACAGCTGTCCTTTCTTCGTCAACCACGATGGCATCGAGGTTGCGGCCAAGAATCACAGATACCGCCGTCTCGTATTTCCTCTGAGTTGGCTTGCACAAGTCAACGACCCTGCCTCTCACGCCTTTATATCACAGATTAGAAGAAATCCAAATAGGGAATTCAATGCACATGTACCAGGAAACATTCTTTGCAAAGTGGACAGTGTCTCTTTGAGCTTGATATCTCTTTCGGATTGTGTCTTGTCCACGCCAGCTTGCAGAATTTTCGAATAGACTTCAGTGAGCTTCTCGTTGGTCTCTGCCTCCAGCCGCCTGTATATCAAATTAATTCATCGCGTTGAGTAGGGATTTAAGGATAAACAACTGACGATATTCTCGTTCGCTCTGATTGCTGGTTGTCATATTCTTGTTTCGCATTGGTGAGATCTCTTTGAAGGTTCGCGAGTTTTTCATCCAACTGCATATAACAAGTCAGGTCGGCGTGCTGTAAAGGATATACTGACATAATCGCACCTCTGATTTGCGGTCCGAGTGCATGCGACCATCTGCTGTAAGCTTTTCCTTCTTTTGAGAGAAGTCTTGATGTTTATCCTTAAGTTGCGTGAGCGAGCGACTGGCAGTGTTTTTGTCGCGAGTCAGTGTCTCCAGAGATTGCCTTTCATCGACGGCCAAGACACTCGCTGACGCTTTTCTGTGGAAAATTTGAGGATTTGACAGTTTACCAGAACCGAAAAATCTCACAGTTGGCGGTATTCATGCAGGCTATCCTCGCTAAGTGATAGATTAGTTTCGGAGGTCCTCCGTTGAGCCTCTGATTGTTTTACTTTAGCCAGATGGGCAAGTAGAAGACCCCATAACACACCTTGCGCAGCATCAGCAGCCGCCCTTGCGTCATCAAGATCGCGCTCTAGCTCAACAAGCTTCTTTTTTTGCCTCTCGTTGTCTGCGGTAACTTGCTGGGCCATTTCCTTCGCGCCTTTTGCTTTACGCAGACTGTGCTTGATCTGCGCCTCGATTGCTACTAAATCCGGGTTCTACACCAGCTTGTTTAGCTCCATGCGGTGCACCAAGAGGGGAGGAAAGGTACTTTTGTTTCCAGAGCTTTTTCGCCTTTCTTCATTCTTTTCTCTTTCTGCATGACGCCTGACCGGGCCTGGGCTTGCTCTTTCCGTGCTTCTTCCAGAGCTTTATCATGAACGCGTTGCTCCTGTCTCATTCCTACCAGCGTTTTGTTCTTCTCCTTGATATCTTGAGCATTCTGCTCGATGGACTCCTCGATGTGAAAGAGCTTGTACAGAATCCGTTGGAGAATCATTTCGTCCTAGAAACCAATGAGCAGTTGTTCGTGAAGAGAAACGGATAGCCGTACCCGCTCCTGAACAAGCGTCTCGAACTTCTCCGCTTCACTCTTCTGCTCCTTGTAAGTCTTGATCTCTCCCGCGATACCTCTCCGCTTCCCAAAATTCTCCGTCGCTCGCTCTGTAGCCTTTTCCATACTGTCCTTGCAATCATCATACTCTGCTTTGAGCTCCAGGGAGCCACTGATCTGATCAATGAGCTTAGAGAGCGCGAGCGGGGACTGCGAGGCAACAGCCTCCACGTCTCCTTGAAACACAAGGAAGTTGCGCGCTTTGATGAGGATATTGTGCGAAGTCAAGGCAGCCGAGTACGCTGTGTATGTGACCACCTTCTTGTTTAACTTGTACTCGGATGCCCCGGTAGTTGAAATTCTGGCGCAGTATTGCCTCAGCAGTATATCAACATGAAGCGAGAGTCACGTACGTCCGTTGGAAATTCCACTTCTTCTTCTTCTCGTCCTCGTACACTGCAAGGACCCATGCTTTCTTAGCAGTCCCCTCCCCTTCCTCCCCTTCCGCTTCGTCTTCGTCTTCAGCCTCCTCCTCTTGTTCATCTGCTTCAGAGGTCCCGTCAACTCCGTTCTTCGCTAGTCTCCTCCCGCGATACACGAGATCCTTCAGCTGACTGCTCCTGAGCTGCGCACTCTTCACGCCCAGCACAAAGGAGATGGCATCCATGAGATTGGACTTGCCCGCGCCATTGGGCCCTATCACAGAAGTGAAATTGCGAAATGGCCCGATCGTTTGGTGGCCCCTGCGACATCGTTAGTTTGTATGCTATGCTGCACCCATGGTTCGTTCTGGATAGGGCTTACCGGTAGGACTTGAAATCACACACTTCAATTTGTATCAAAGGCATAGCGTTTGCCGTGCTAGGGAGGATTGCCCTAAGGAGTGCGGATTAAACGACGCGTCAAGATTCAGGGAACAGTTTGTCGCGCGTCGGTTACTGGCTCCGCGTAGATGCAGCTTGCAAATCAACCACAACCCTACCGTCACGTCCGAACATGAAGGACACAAAATACAGGCCTCAGACTTGACTATAACTGTACTCGTTTACATTGACGTATTTGCGACTATGTAAGGTGAATGCCTTGCGACGCGTATCTGGCTAACCCTGTATGTCCTCAGCTGTATATTTTACCCCTGCGCCTTCGTCCATTCTTAATGCCTTGTTCGGCCGCCCGTAGTATTGCCCCGTCACACTCGGCCACTTAGGGGTTATAGAAGCTCGCTCTCTCGAAGACTCCGAGCCGTGAGTTCTTTTTCGAATAGGAGAGAGGCTCCCTCAAAGTATTTCGTGTCTCGTTCCGCCCAGGCGGAATTATTACAACGCCATTCACTAAAATCTATCGGCTCCCTCCATTCATCCAGAGGTGGAACGGGTAGTGATATGGATAGATCCACCAGGTTGACCAGCACTTTGCAGATCCTTCTGCACAAGGTGTCCCAGCTACGGTAGGTGTCCCAACTGTGGCAACCGCGCTCCATCGAGCAGTCATAGAGGGATAGGGTCTGCAGTTGGACGTGGCGCATAATGAAATTACCTAGTGCGCTGGGTTCTGTGGGTGGTAGGGCAGAGGGAGAGCGGAACACCATTTTGTGCATACGTAAAGATATCAGGTTGGGGGATATTTCCTGGGAAGGGTGGTCCAAAGATAGCACTGGCAAACTGAGAGGTGGAACTTGACGTGGAATTCACTCACTTTATGTATGCCTGTACTGTACAGTCTTGTAGGCTGTGTTAGAGCAGCTGTCGACGTGCCCGGGCCGACAGACCCGCTCGAGACAGTATACTATGCCCGAGTAATCTGCGAGTTATTGGCAGTTCTTTGAGTTGGCATCGGGTCATATTGCTTTCCTTTCATTCCTCAATCTGGGCGTGGCCAAAGGGTAGGCATATTTTTGCGAGGGTTCTCCATACGCTAGCTAGGATGCCTTCCTGCCATTAGCGACGGTTTGGCCCGCCTCGGAGTCCGCGGCCGATGGGTTGCTCTGCCGGTGCTCGTCTCAGTTCTGAACGTTCTGAACCCTGAGGCCTTCAGGCCTGATTCGTAGGACCTCTAGTTATTGTCTCGCATAGCATCGGTATTTTCAGTGTCGAGAGGTCGACGTTGTGTATACGTCCGTTGGAACTTACCAGAAACTGTCGATTCTACGCCGCGGCGCACGTGGCCAATGATATCACCTTCTCCTCTTGACGATGTCACCCCCTCATTTCCTCTTCTTCCCTCAAATACCCATCATCCACCTCAGAAATTTAAATATCTCATTATCCTCCATACAAGAATGCTCGCTCTCATCAACCGCCCTCTTTCTCTGTACTCTATCCCAGTCGTATGGGCCACCGCCCTCGTACCCGCCCTTCTGAAGGTAACTCGAACCGCGTCTATTGGAGTCCATTGCCGCAGCTAGACGCGCCATGTTCATCCAGGTCGTGACTATCTCCTCCCTGAAGGGGTATAATAAGTGAGTATTACATACATGCATGCGCTGCATAAGACTGACGAGGTGCGCGCAGCCTTGCACCTCGGTCCAACACCGCCACCCTCACGTCCTCCCCAGGCGTGTCGAGCCGCGATGCTGCTCGCGTCGCGAGGATGGAGGGTGCTTCCCACGTAAGCTCAACCCTCTGCCCGATATTTGATACCGGACATCAACGCCCATGCAGAACGGATATGAAGCGTTTCCCCTGTGGGTCGCTGCAGTCGTAAGCGTGCATTGACTTGCCCTATCAGAGCCACATAACGAATATGATCTCTAGCTCTCCGCGAACTACGCCGGCCTGGACAACAGCCTGATCAACAAGGCCTCCGCTGCATTGTAGTTGTCTTCCCATCTTCACCGCGCACGAAGTTTATCATGTATTCCTTTGACAGCATCGGCATTCGAATCCTGTTCACCTACGTTTACATTGAGCAAACCAGCTCGGCCCAAGCCTTTTTCAGGCCAGTCTACATCTAATGCCCTGAACAGTCACGACAGACTTACCAATACTCTGTTTATAGAAGCGTGATATGGTGGTCAGGCACATGTGCGTATCTCTTTTGTGCTTGTACTTGCGGCACTTCATTGAGGTTTACATTCTCCGACAGCGGTTCCGCTGTACCTCTTGAGCAAGGCTGCGAACAAGGTGTACGACCTCAGGGCTTAGAACATCACAACTTCGGTGATACTGTATGAACACATTATCCCTGAGAGCAAAAAAATGAAAAACCTTCTGTTCTGGCTACATGATGCCTTTGATCTATGACTGGCCCTCCCTTACTAGTAGCTAAGTCAGCAATGACAGCGGTTATAATTATAGGAGCAAATGACGATAACACGGGTCGAATGCAGCTGAAAATAAGTCGAAGGTACAAATAACCGCACAGGTTTCGAACCTCCTCGCGCTTCCGATGCCTGAATTAATGGTATGTACTGAGGTTCTCTAGGACGCAAGGGGATTTGACATCGAGCCGAAGACACGTGTAGCTTGATCGGAATATTTCAACCGCCGCGCTACCTGCTGGTGGTGTTCAAACCGAGCTCAAGCTGACTGGCATCGGTATATAATGCACGCGTTTTCATAGTTACAGTTTATCCGACACCCTTCTCAAGCTCTCGCCCAGAAATTACAGCTAATCACTCAACGTTCGATATATGAAACCACTGAAGGTGTGTAATGAACCACCAATCAAGAATATTTGAAATCTAATCGCCTGGTCACAAGGTGGTCATCGCGTTCGATGCAGCAGATGAGCCGGAGGGCGCGGTGGAATTTTATAGTGATGGTGGCAACGACAACGACAGCATCCACTCCGGCACAGCAGAGAAAAGCTTGAGAGTCTATCATCAAAATAAGGAGACAACCACTTTTGACCAGACACGCATGGCTCGTGTTCACGGCTTCGAGTTTATCAACCTCGACCTGAAAGACATGCCGCGGGGTATCGGTGACCAACTGCATCCAGCCCGCCCACTTGCAGATGGGAAAGTGATGGAGGCTCGCCTGGTCAGGCAAGAGACAAAGTTTTTGGGCTCAGAGCCTTCGGAGGAAGATGTGCGCAATAAGTGGGGCTTGGTGGGTGCGCCGACTACGGGTATTAATGACCACAGAGGCGGGGACTACTTTTTTTTTGCAGTGGGGTGGAACATGGACTCGGCGCCTGGTCCCTAGAATCTATGGTAGATTTACAGATCAAATGCATAGCCTTTCTTAAGCTTGTTCGTTGCTCTCACCATACATGTATTTGTCTTCCATAGACGCCGAATTCGAAATCAATTAACGCGCTCGCGCGTTAGGTCACACTCACGTGATAGCCCGACTGCCCCCTTGACGATCATCCATCATGATTCACAACGGAAAATTTTAATGATGACCGGTCCACCTATCACCGGTATCAGCCTATATATTCCCATTGCTCATCAGGTCCCTTCAGGTCCTTCTCTGCCCTGCCGACTCCCGACTCCCGACTCCCGACTCTGTGAAAAGCCGCGTACATAAAGACACCCTTTTCCTCCCCACGATCACTTCAATTCCTACCAAGTACCCCTTTCTTCTTCCAAAATGGCCAACCTCATATCGTCGCCTCTATCTCTATACTCCATCCCAGTCGTTTGGCTCACTGCGTTCATCCCGGCGGCATTCAGGGTACGTGGATGTGCTCCAATTGGGACATATCGACTCATTTTGGGGCGCTATAGAATGTTACAATTGGGGTGAATGCGGGTTATAACAAGTCAGTCGTTTATCTCCTACCCTCGAGGCGTTTGCGACTAACGCCCTGACCTTTGGACAGTGTCGCTCCGCGTGGCAACGCGGCACGGCTCGCAGCGTCTGCGAAAGTTTCCAAAGACATCGCGGCGAAGGTAGCGAGGATGGACGGAGCGCACCATGTGCGTCTTAAATTTCCCACCCCACTCTCCACATCAAGTACCGTGAAGCCAATCAGAATCTGACCCTACTTGCAGAATGGAATTGAGCAACTCCCAATTTGGTTTGCGGCTGTTGTGAGTGATGTGTCTCATTCATCGAGAAACCGTGTGAAATGAACACTTCGCCGCGCAGATCGTGGCAAACTACGTCGGGCTTGAGCACGAGACGATAAACAAGGCGTCTCTCTACTAGTAAGGCTACTGAGTTCCCCGCGTCCCTGCCACTGATTGCAGTTAATCACACAGTATCGCCGTGCGCACATTGTTCAACATCGTGTATATCAAGCAAACGACTCGGGCGCATAGTGCCGTCAGGTGCGTTCATTGTTCACATATCTTGTCCCACACTCATCTGTATTGCGCTTTCCGTGGCTACACGATACAGGAGCTTGCTGTTTTTCGCCGGCTTAGGTGTGTTATATGTTCCGGAGTTGACTTAGTTTATGTTTACTGACGGACTTGCAGCTGCGCCCATGTACCTTTTGATCTCGGCAGCCAACAAGGCCAATGCTTAGACGATGCATTGAAAAATGCTTTAATTTAATGGTCATTTTATTTTGTGTAGGGCCTTATAGCGAATCTCCACCTTGCACAGTAATTCGAAGTTATGGTGTAAATCTAAGAATTTTAACGAGTGCGGACACGGGGATTATTTTGCCAATGGGATGGCTCACGGACAAGGCCTACAATCTAGGTTTACACTACTAATGCTGCATACAAATATATACGCAAATTCATTCATGTTCGAGCTGAGCACGCGAATGGACATTCCTGCGTTTCTTGTTCGTTGCTCACGCTGTGCTTGTCTTACACGGATATTTCATTCGACGCGACCGTTGCGCGACCGCAACTAATTAACGCGCTCACGTGATATGGCGACTTCCATATGATCATGATTCAAAACGGGGAATCATGACCGGTTAGCGACATCGGCATTTACTTGTTCCTATTGCCAGCATCTCCCTTGCCTCACGCGGTGAAATCCCAGCACCACCCTGCGCCTCTTGTTGAACGCCGTTTACATCAGACAAACGACTCGGGCGTGTAGCTCCTTCCAGTGCATCCATCTGTTCACATTGCAAATCTCGTCGCATGCTCATTTAGACGATACAGGAGCTTGCTGTTCTTCTCCGGCTTAGGTGCGGTCCGTGTTATTCAGTTGATGTGATTTGAGATTGCTGATGCAGACTTGTAGCTGCGCCGATGTACCTCTTGATTGCGGTGGCCAACAAAGCCAATGTTTGGGATGAAACAGTGCTTTAATTTAATGGTCATTTTATTGTGTGTAGGTCTCTACGGCGGGTATCATGGATATATACATGTCAGAACCAACGCACCGGTTGATTGATATTTGAATCTTTCACTGGTGAATTTGCGCTAGAAATTACTAAGAATTTGCTCATCTTTCAAAGGCACTACATCGGTATCACAAATATCATCATGGACATCGTACAACATGTTGCCAGCAAATTTCGTCCTACACAGATGTTGATGTTCATACTAGATCCACGATTGGAAGTTGTACTAGATCCACGATTGGAAGTTGTCTCTGGGATGGGAAACGTGGATGCACTGAGAGGGAGCTAGAGTCTTCGCTAGCGTAGGCCCTTCCTCTGCCCATGCGTAAGACAATTAGCAGTGTTGTTACAGCCTGGTGCTGTTGAGCGTCTGAGTATTTATATCAAGAGCGACCGCACCTGAACCTGCCCAAGGGCCCCTTGGAATAGCCTTCGCAACCCATCATAATCTCTAGTATATGCCACCAACTGGAGAATCCCGAAGATGGAGTACGGTGCGGCACTTTCAATCATGATGTCTGTTATTCGCCCATAGACATCGTGGTGCTTAGCCTCGAGATGCGAATAGTCATATCTCTTTGCAATCCACAAGCGTCCGGAGACCAAGACGGTGAGTATAATGTTGAAGGATATTGTAAGTGCCCAATAGGCGAGTCCCATGGGCATCATGGCAGTATCATTGCGGGCCGTCGACACCATAAACAGTACAGAAATCGCTGTCCGGGTAGTTTTACATTGAGTATCAGGCTCCTCACGATACGAACAACTTGACAGTGCTTACGTATTGCAGTGAGAAACGTCAGTCCGGGAGCGACAAGACACCACCAGTTGCGCTGCCAAATGACAAAATAGCGATATATCTGGAGTAGGTGAAGTGAATACTATCCATTTGCGATAATTTGAAGGCTATACTCACCAACATCGCGTTTGCAGCCAGATTGAGAACCACGAAGCAGGAATTGCTCGCTATGGGGACCCAATAAGAGTCAAAAGCGTTATAAAAGATGGCGGGCCCCCCCGGATAGTTTCGGTCGTCAACGAAGACCATCTCGCCCCATCTGATTGCGAGCCCTATGGCCAAGGTGGCGAGCACGAGTATGAACGACGAGTACGCAAAAAGCGCATACTTCCTGGCGTGTGCAACGTGTTTCTTGTGGAGGAGAGCGTCCGCGCATTGCAAGTAGAGTAATACCAGCATTCCTGAACGACCCAGTGATTAATCGACGTCGACGAGGTACCTGTAAGATGACGCAATGTTACCATACGGGACGCAAGCCAACGCTTTGCCTATGAAAATGGAGCGTTCGGCCCACAGGGACTCTCCGGGGGTTGCATAATTGGGATTGAGATGGGGCATGCTGGGGGTAGAACTCGAAGCGGATCGGAAACCGTCCCGAGAGTTGGGATTAGTGCCCAGGTGCTCGCCGAGGTTAGGCTGGCAGGAAGCAAGCAGCAACCGGTTCCTCAGAATAGTCAAGTGGGCATTCTGGGAGACTCGGTGAAAAACATAGACGGCGGATTGACCCCAAGTAGAAACTATTGCGTCCATCAGCCTGTGATCGTGCTTCGGCAGCACGTTGTACCCTGTAGCCAGTCAAGTCTAAGAGGCAGCCGAGGTCGAGGAAGAGCTGTCAGCTGTCAAGTGGGCATGCGCTCGGTCTCAGTCCCCGACCGCACCCCCGGGGCGAATTATCAAGTGGTAGTAAGCTCAGGTGAGCTCCGGGACGCATGTCGAGCTGTCAAGTGGCGAGGACGCCAGAAGCTGAATCATATGCCCGATTACAACGACTGCAGTACTTATATCAGCTCCGACATCATACTGCCGTGCTTGCATCATACTATTTGCAATTGAAGCGTACCTTCCAAGAGAGCCTAAACGAGCCCTTCGACAACCAGGTATGTATGAGAGTTCCATTGACAAATTAGTGTCCAAATCTATGATAATATGTAGGATATACCAATAAGTGTGGTGGTATGGTGAAAGGCGCTCCGATGGGCGACATGAAATAGGAAATAGTAATACAATTGGCGCGGTGGCTGTGGGTATAAATGGCAGGAAAGCAAGATAGTAAAAAATAACATCAAAAGCAAGCGATAGCAAAATATGCACATGGGTCATACCTCCGCCTTTATCTCTATACTGACTCGCGAGTCCGCGTCGTTAATGAGGGAGTGGGGTCGGAGCTCTGCAGAGCCTGCGCTTTTCGTAGAATCTCTCCTTGGTAAGTCCACCATCGCGGTGGTATCGCCCTCGCCCTCGCACTCGGTTGTCTGGCTCGGATTACTCCGACTCCGATCATGTTCTACGAATTCCAAAGTATTCCCGGTCCGATCTGATGCCGACGCCCTGGTCGTGTACGAGCGCCCTTGGCCCACTCGTACCACTATAAGAAGTGTCGCTATTCCCTGTCAAGAAGGTTAGAACTGCAGGAAATATTGGAGGTGTGGTGAGGATGATCGACTTGCCTGAACGTGCCCAATCGCCCCTTGGAATATATTACGCATCCCGCTGTCCCCCCGCCCAACAGCTATCACGAGCATGATGCCCCATATGCTATACAGCGCCGCGCTCTCGACAAACATCGTGGTGACCCTAGTGTAAAGCTCCCCGTGCTCGTCACCGAATATTGCGCGAACTTTTCTCCTTGAGCGAAGCAGGTGGAAGCAGATCATCATTGTGATGATGACGTTGAGGGAGACCGTCAGGGACCAGTATGCTGTTCCGACGCGGATGACATCCTCGGAAGAAAATCCTGAGTCGGCGCGGACCGTAAATACCAGGACAAGTATTGAGGTTACTGGAAACGCGGATGAATGCGGAATGGGGTTAGATTTGGGTCAGGTGCCACATGATGTATGCTGGAGATGAATTTGACATACCTATCGAGGCAACATACATCATGAGAGGGGGAACCAGTGACCAGTAACCGAGACTACAAATGATGTAAAATCGGTAAATCTAAAAAGCATGCAACATGAGACTGATGATAGGATTATAGGACAAGTGCACTCACGAGTAGCGCATCCGCAAACCAGTTCAGCACGATAAAGCACGAAGAGCTCATCATTGTCACCCAGTAATTCCAGTAGGCTGAGGAAAATGTAGATGGTCCGCCTGGGTAGTTGCGTTGATCGATAAATACCAGCTCATTCCATTTCAGCGACGACCCCAGCGCGATTGTGGCGAGTGTGAATATAGCCGTCGTGTACGCCAGCAATCCCCACCGCGGTGACTCTCGAAAGCGGTCTCTGCGTAGCAGGACATGGCAGCACTGGACGAAAAGCAGGAGGAGCATTCCTGAAAACGTGGTGAATCAGCCAGGTGGATGCTATAGGAAGTTTAGGCACGGAGACCACATACCATAGGCCACGCATTCCACGAAAGTGCCATCTAGAGCTGATCTCTCTAGCCATAACGTCGCAGCGTCCTCCCCTGGAGGGGCATAACTAGCGTTTAGATGGGGCATACCGGTCGAGGGGAAAACTCAGGCGGGGCGAGGGGATGGTGGACTTAATTGGTTGTGAAAGCCCGGGTAATAAGTACTAAGGCACACCATAAATAGCTCGATCGTTTCGTCCCGTAAAGTTTTGAGGGCAGCCAGCTGCAGGCAGCCAGAGCCCGTTTTCTAGAAAATCTAGTCCCGCAATGGGGCCGCGTAATGCCGACTCCAAAGAACCTTCATCGACCGCGTGGCACCAATATGGTTCGACTCATAAAACTGCGCAGAACCGATGATAAGGGATTGAATGGAGATTTTGCTTGGCCCATAACAGCTGGCCATGGCTAAGGGTACCCAGACTATGTCCCTGGTACCTGTATTTTGGAGAAATGTCAGGTTTGCATAAACAAGCCAGGGGTCGAAATAGAAAATTCGACCCTGACAAGTGCCTTGCAATTGTGTACATATGGCGTTGATGTACTGTACGTGATGCGGCTCTGTCCGAAGAGTCCGGTTCAACATTCACGTCCCCGCTCTGCCGGGGAAGCTTAAGGTTATAGTTCAGATCATTCAACTCTTGCAATTCAGCCACTTTTCTATAGCTACTAGGAAGCTTGCCCGCGCAAAACCCGGTTCTTGGATATCTCGACTTCGAGCATGCTCCATTGAAAGTCATATGGCTATATCCTGCAATGCAGGTGGGTTACTTGTCATAATGCATAACCAGATGCATACTGCTCCTACCGTATATAGAACATAGCGGTGCGAGCAATCGCAAGTGTCACCGTTTCATGACGACGCCGTATCAATATCGTATCGTATTTACTGATACAAGATCTACAGCGGATCTCAAGGGATCCACTTACTACTGACCGCGTAGGACCGCGTCTCACTGTAACCTACTGTAACTTATCAATCGGTTGCTAGTACCTACGCGGCCTCATAATCTATAGTAGATCTACAGACTCAATCAGCAAATTATGATGCGACGCGATCTGCAAGCTCAGAGAGGCTCAGAACCGAAGTCTGGAAGCAGCAATGATCTTCTGACGCCACCATGCTTCATGGCCGAGAACTGAGCTCAAAACTGAGTTGACGTTACACACACGATGTCGGACCAGATCGTGGCACCGTGCACCATGCACCGTTCGTGCGGTCCGGTTCAAGTGCATTGGGAAGGAGCCAGCCAGAGTCAGCCATGGGCTGGTCAAAGTTGGTCAGTCATGTATATAGGTCACCCCGCACGACCCCGTACGGTTGCCGAGCTGTATCAGCTTTGATTTCATATTCAAAATTCAAAATTCAAAGTTTAAGTTGCGTGTGCGGCTGCAGGGCCTGGCCAAATGGCTTACGTAAGCTGGTTCCCGGCTCGCCACCATATGTTCTCCTACACAGATTCCTGTCGTCGCTTGCAACAATAAACACGTGTGCTCGTTGTCAGCCATGGCGAGCTCGATGTTTTACCCATAACTGCGGCAATCGAGACTTTGAGGCATAATTTCCACGTGATCGTCCCGTTCTCCGCCCTCAGCGCCCCACCCAGTGTATCCCGTCAAATATTCCAATTTAAACCACATTTTCCATATGTTTTTATTCAAGTAGCTAATGACATATCCTAATATATAGTATATACAAAGAATTCATTGATATCGACCCACTGCCCTTCAGCCTCCTTCCCATGCGTTTGGGGGAGAATATCTGCGAGTCCGTGAACCGTCCTCGGTCGATGTCTTGTCAGTTCTGAACTTTATTTTGATTCCCCCCGCCGCGCCACTGTACAAAATAGAGCACCGTTGCCATAGAATCGGTAGGAGAATATACGGTAGCGAGCCGGGAACCAGCTTACGTAAGCTATTTGGCCAGGCCCTGCAGCCGCACACACAACTTAAACTTTGAATTTTGAATTTTGAATATGAAATCAAAGCTGATACAGCTCGGCAACCGTACCCCGCCTTTGGAATATAACGCAGAAATCCGTATAGCCAGTAACGCGACGGCAAGTAACCCCTTACCCCCGCGTCAGTAGAAATCTTTTGCGATACATAACTTAAACTAGCTTCGGACATACCACCCGCCACCAGCAACGCCACCAAGCCGCCATTTCTGTAGCAATTCCTGCTATTTTGATATCGGCCACTAGCAATAAGACTGCATCCGTCATCATATAACGTGCATTTCAGTGACCTTTTAGTGACCACTTATAATTTCAGTTCGCCGCCACAGAGATTCGGCCATCAAGGCTCGTTAAGTAAATGACAGAGACGGAATTAAGAGTGAACCGCGTCAGCAATGCTCTTCATTGTAGGTGCCCCCGTGAGCTGTTTTAGATTAGACCAGTTTGCAAGCAAGGATCGTACATAGGGATGCACGTGTACAAGCAGAGTACAGTAAAAGCAGGGCAATTGCATAGCAACAACATAAGAGCCAATATTATGGAAGAAACAAGATAAGTGATAGCAAGCACATAAGCACATTTCAAAGTAAGGCAGAAGGTATTTCGCGGCAATTATACCGTATGGTCTTCTCCGTGGGGTCGGGTGTAATCCCTGAAGAGACATTGGACCCTGAACCACTGTCCACAGCGCCAAATTGAATAGTGGGAAGTCGGGGTTCGTTATTGGTAGTGTACGCCTTTCCCTGACCGACCCGCAAGATGATGGCCAGCGACGCCACTGCCTATAAAAGAGATGCAGAGTGAGGCGCCGCTCTTTGCGCAAAGAATTGTCTGGTAAGCAAACCCACCTGGATCTGGCTGAGAGCCATCACAAAAATATTTAGAACAGCGGTCGCATTTTTTGTGTAAGCAACTAGGACGATGAGGCCCCAGATGGAGTACAATGCAGCGCTCTCCACTAGCATGGCGCAAATATGGGTATAGAGCCTGCCATGCTCGCTTCCCAGAGCGCTGGTGATTCTGTGGCGTACATAAAACAGCCTCGCACAGATAAGGATGGTGACAAGAATGTTTTGAGAGACAGACAGAGACCAGTATGCGGTCCCCAAATCTAGGGCTTGTGCTGGGAAAAGGTCAAGGCCCGTTGTCAGGAGCCAGATAATGGAAATAGCTGCAAAGCACATAATTAGTTTCCGACGAAACGAGGGTTGCAGATGCGTTACATATGGTGCCGAGAAATACGATGCCGGGGAGTATGATAATCCAATACTGGTGGTCCCACACAACGAGGCAGCGATATAGCTATTCCATAAATTTCAGCAAGACACGATAGCGCAGTTGAGGAGGAAAATAGCTTACCAAAAATCCATCAGCAAGCCAGCACAGGGTGACGCCGCATGCGCTACATAGCATAGGGATCCAATAGGAGAACATTGTGACCCCAAACGTGGCGGGCCCCCCGGGAAAATTGCGATCATCTATGAACATCATCTCCGTCCATTTCAGCTCCGTACCGAGGGCAATAGTGGCCAAACAGAAGATGATGGATATGTAGGTAAACAACCGCCAACGTCGCTTCGCTTGCCGGTTGTTCGTTTGCAACAGTACATCAGCACACTGTAGAAACAGCAGAAGCAGCATTCCTGTGAATAATGATAAGAAGGCCGCATAGGAGAGCATGGGGATAACGGACCATATGCAACGCAGCTTAATGGTGTTCCATCTAAGCTTGAGCGCTCTGCCGAAAGTAAGGCAGGTGGTTCTCCGGGAGGTGCCCAGCTCGCGTTGAAGTGGACCATGGAGGCGGGCCAAAGACTGAGCGTATGTCTAGCTTGAGCAAGAGTAGATTCAGGATAGGATATCCACCTCACAAAGTGAAAGCATCCATACTCCGCAACCACGACAGGCGTTTCATGTTGATCGAAAGACTGCCTAAGTGGGGACACCGCCACATCATGTGGTTGGTGCAATTTGCCCGAGCTTGGCCCGAGCCCAACTAGCAAACATTGAGCGAACACCTAAGAGAAGGACTTCGTTCTATTGATAAATGGCTCTTCCATACAATTGTATAATTGTAATTAATTGGATTTGAGGGGAAATAGGTTAAATGCCTTACGCTAGGTTGTAAAGACAGTAGGCTTCAAGTAAGATTGATAACCACTGTGATTCCTTCAAATCTAAATAGCGCATGACCAGGCCGGCAAACGCATTTGAATGTCAGGAAGAGGCTAATCCACCAATGTAACGCAGACATCCACTTTCGAGGAGTCGCCGCGACCTCGAAACCAGCACATGACATCTGTCGACGACACAGCGGACAGCAGTAAGTAGCAGCGTTTTCAATCGTACTGTAGTCGCGACCTTGTTGGTCCTCACATCCCATACATCCACCACAAGTTTCGAGGTTGTTTTGAACGTCGACATATTCAAAGCTGTCTTGTGCGTCAGTGGTAGGGTATCCGTTGAGCCAGGCGGTGATGATTGGCCATATGGACAAATGTCGCATTTTCTATTGTGGCTGATTGTATTGAGGGCAAAGGTACATAGGTGGTTGAGACCCAAAACCTGGCCTGAACTTGGGCATTCTTTGGTGGTGTAGGTAGAGAGGCCCTTGACATCGCGAAAGGCCGATTAGCATAGCGCGCTGCAGACCCCATTGTAATCAGCACTGAAGGATATTGCCGGACCGCATGTGTTGATGAGGATAATCACAATCCGGAAACGAAAGAGTGACATCTCAAAAAGGGTGACTGTTGTAAGACGTATAGTGGTCCTATACGGGCGAGGGTGTGGTATGTGGGAAAGAGGGGAAGTGCCTGATGGACTTCAAATTGTGCTGGGTTTTTCCGATGGGGACCAGGGGTATTTAAGCCTACGAATCCGCCATTTCTTTGCAGTGAAGTCATGCGAACATTCCTTCACTGTTACGGCCAGCCTTTTCGTAGGATAGGCACATATGCCTTAATTCCTGATTGGTTCCCCTGGTTCAAAGTAGGTCAAAATGAGGGGGAGTGCCTGGGGCTGATGTCCCACTTAGAAGTTCGCTTGCGGGGTTGTTGCCAGGAGGACAAGGTAAGATTAAGCGCACGGATCGGCCATTTCTTGGGGGCGGTCCAGGTGCGGACCCCCACGCCTGGCCTAGAATCATAACCACTATGAATCTATGGCTGTGAGGGGAATGACGGCCTCAGCTCAATGGTCACGGTGATCCATCTAAGCTCTGTACGAAGGCAGGCGATTCTCCGAGAGAGACCCAGTTTGCGTTGCAGTGCACCGTGGAAGCGGGGGAAGACTGGCTACAGTATGTCTGGTTCGAGGGCGAGGTGTAAGATACTAGACCAGGTAAAAGCATCCATGTAAGTACCGTGATAACCGTTCCGATCTGAATCGCGAGCGAGACTGAGGAGTCTGAAATAATTATATCGGGAGATGATGCAGAGATGCGGAAGGGTAAATTCATAAGTGCCAGAAGCTTTCACGATTGTCAATGATGCATGTTCATGAACGTGGTAGTGTGGATGTGGACAGCGCGACCTCAAATTTTAGGCTTCCGATTGGAACTGCTGCCAGTGTGACCGCGACGCGTCTCTACTTTCAGCCACGATGTCGCGACCTAACCCCCATCGCACCCCGCTTCGCCGTATATCTCAAGGGTCTCTATTTGCCCTTTCTCGATCACAGAACTTTCCAGACGCACCTCACGGCCTGGGCTTCCTCGAACCGGCCATGTCAGAGCTAGCCGACGAGACAGAAGCGCTACAAGTGAACCTAGAAGGGTTCCACAACCTGAGCGACTCGCTGAAAACATTCAATGAAAGCTTTGCAAGCTGGCTGTATGCTATGAACATGAACGCGTTGACCACCGATTGGCCGCAGGTAATGTGGACCCTGTTCAACGCGATCGAGTGTGAAGTTGATGGAGATTTGGGTGATAGGCGCCCACAGACGCATCTTTTGACATCGCGAAACGACGCGCAGGTGAGGCATATGCATTATATATATTATTATCGGGTATTGCTAATTTTGAACAGCGGAGGACGCGCAGGCAGCCTTAGCCGCTCTACAGGCAACCATTCCTGTACCCGATTTCGATGGAGACAAAACAACCATGACCGAAGCCACAGATAGTAACACTACGATGGCAGCGAACACAACAGTCGCTACTGGTACTTCGGCAGGAAAGAAGGTTTTGAAGAAGAAGGGTGCGAAGCCAAAACTGAGCGTGAAGGAGAAGAAGGAACGCAATGTGTGTAATCTACATAACTGACTAGGGTCTGATTGTTTCTGACGTCTTGCCCAGATGTTTATCGAGAAGACGATATCATGTCTCCCTCTTGAATTCCGTGGCAGTGAACCTGTGAGTACCAACTTTCTTTCGATGTGCAAGTGGCGCCATCTCACTTTTTCCAGACCCTTCGTCGCAACATGGAAAGCGTGGTTGAATTTTTGATGGATAGTGGAGGACGAGGGGTTAGATGTGCATTACAGCCCCAAGCATCCCAGTCTGACCTAACTGATCATTTCTTCTTTAGTACCTGAGCTTATCGCCCCACCAGATCTGAATCAACCCCGGGTCAACAAGTGCTTAATCGCATTAGTGAATAGAAAGATTGTCCAAAAGGACAATAGCACTGTACGCTTTCATATCTTACTTTCTTTACATTAGTCGCTTACCCGCATCTAGGGTACTGTGTTGTACGTATGGCATGGGGTACCTTGAACGTGCCCATTTTTCCGACCTGGGCGGCGTTGTGTACCCAAACCCTTGGTGGCACCAGTCAGGCACCGCCCAAGTTCACAACACGGGATCTACACGGATGCATTTAGGCCGCAATCCTCTGCATTCTACTGCCTTCTGGACGGACTGTGAATTGTCTGAACAGATTCCAGCAGGGGAAGGTCCAGGTGTACCGCAAAAGTATTGTACCACAGTGGTTACATTGCTTAGAATGCACCGATGTACATGTATCAACACTGCATGCCCTTGCGTGTTCAATATTAGATTGAAGTACAAGAAGGTGTTTTCCAAATTCCAAAATAAGCAAGAAACAGTATGTGCAGTACTAGAGGATTCGCTGACGTTGGCGATCCAATTGAATGATGGATCTCGACTGAGCGACGCCTAACGATCCTATGAGGGACGTGGCTATCACCCATGCGAAGCCTCCCAGAAGATTATAGTCGACCGATAGCGCAAATATCGAGCTGAAATACAGTTGAGCGCAGGCTTCAACACGGGATGATGTCACGCACCTCATGAACGCGGGACTGAACGCACGCGCCAAGCACATAGCAAATTGGGCCATGCCCTTTAGCATGCGCCGAACTTTAGGCAACACAACACTTGGAAAAGATATAGCTACTCACGTTGCTCGTTCCTAGTGAAGCAGAGTTCGGGCAGTTCTCTTTGATAAGGATGATGCTGAAGCTGTAGCAAGTTGAGTAAACAACTAAACTTTAAGGTAGAAACGATGAGCTAACCCAAACGCAAGACCTGCGATTCGAGACATTGCCAGAATTATAGCGAGTCCTACCCAAATGGCTGCTGATGCATGTGTGCCCAACTCCCCTGTATCCCCATCATACCCTGCGCGCGCGATCACATTGAGCAGCGCCAGAAGTGGGAAAACGAACGGGAACATCCAGAAGCAGAGATTGTACATCTTTGCGTGGCTGAAAGTCCGGAGGAGATATGGCATGATCATCAGTTGGAGGAGCAAAGAGACCATGCCCGACACCGAGAGCGAGTATCCAATAAACTCGGTCTGTCGAAATATAAGTTGAGTTGCAATGTACGACGGTCAAGCTAATGAAGCACATACAGAGAAGCCAAGTCCACCGTTTAAGACAGAGGTATAAGCAAACAAGACGAAGATGACTTGAAACCCGGCGCTCAGGAAGCACAGCATAAATCCTGAAACACAGAGCGCAAATATTGCAGGATTTGCTAGAAGTTCTTTCGCGCCCAATGGCCCGGCGTGAGTTTGATCGTTAACAAGTTCCCCAGTTGCATTCTCGTCACGTTTCTTGGCCGTTCGGACTTTACTGGGCAGACTCTATAGCAATCAGACGTATGCAGAAAAGCTCAGCTATAAGGACTTACTTCTTCCAGAACAAAATAGCCAACGAAGACAGCAAGGAGGGTGAGCACGCTCGCCACCCCACCTGGAAGGAAGTATGGATAGCGCCTAAAGAAGCCAAAGTCCAGCCAAGAAAATTTATCTGCCGGATTTGACAGCGTTCCGCCCAGCATGGGTCTATGCTAGCTGTGTCAATAACAATAACAGGAAGTGAGTTTCAAAAGCATACCCAAAGATAACGCCGGTTGGCCATGCCAAACTGTATATCGGCAGAGCTAATCCAAAGTTCGATGAGTCCGTGATCTCAGCGATGACTGAGTGCATGACTGGCGCATTTCCCGAGCATAGGCCCGCCATGGCACGGAAAGCGAGCATTGTCGGGAGACTTCTGCTCAATCCAAAGAGGAATGTGGCGACCGCAACTCCAGCGTTGCCCCAGAGGATGACAGGGCGTCTTCCGATCCTGTCTGAGATAAGTCACAAGTGTTAGGTGATTCGATTCATGTAGTAGACAACGAAACCGTGGCTGACCGGATAGCTTTGATAGGTTATATATAGATACGAGCTGAAATACAGCGAATGTACTCTCCTAAAGAACAATCAGTGACCGCTGTGCAGGAGAAGCTGGTAGAACGTACCACCAGTCCACTGTAGAAACCAATTTGCTTCGGATCGTCTGTGACATTCAGGTTGCTGAGATATTCGTTTATATACGGAAATATCTGGCTGAAGGCAATCGGCTCAACAAGTCTAATGCATGTCGCAACTAGACGAGAGTGAGCTTCGTTCAGATCAAACAAAGCTCAAGCCTCACCTGTTAACTTGGCCTTCGGCAAAGGTGTGATTGGTTTCGCCTGGGTAGTGGTGGGATCATCGTCAACTAGTTGAGTGGACAGCAGAGGGCTTGTTTCGTCAGAATTCTCAGAGCTGCTTGTGTTCATCGTGAATTGTAGCAGATTCCAAGTCAGGGTGAAGGACAAGGTCTAGCGGTCTATGTAGTCAGTTACATGAAATGACATGCTCGATGGGATCGTGACAGAAATTGACAGACAGGGACTGAGTGGAAGTTGTGACTCTGAAGCTTCGATCAAGCTGCGATACATACTACTAGCACCTGACCTCATCGGCCCTTGAGGCCGGTGCCGGACCCCGCACTGTCACTGGTTGAGGCTCCGAGTCTTTAAATAAATTTCCTGAACTTGGACTTGACTTAAACCTGACCGGTGACCAGTCTGCCATGATTTTCATTTCAGTTCTTATTTAAAGCCTGGATATGTAACAATGTCTGCAACTCAAAGATATACTCAGTTTATCTGTCATAAATTGGATGGAATGCTAAGGCAGCAGAAGGGTGCGTATCACTGCTTAAACAAGAAACAGTACAGTAGATTCACCGGCGCTGGCGATCGAGGCGGATAAGGGACCTTGACTCAGCAATACCGAGCAATCCTAGCAGGAACGTGGCTAGCGCCCATGCGAAGCCCCCAAAAAGATTGTAGTCGACCGATAGCGCAAATATCGAGCTGAAGTGTGGCTTGAGCGCAAACTTCAGCACAGGGATGATTGGACACACCTCATGGAAGCGGGGCTGAAGGCACGCGCCAAGCACATAGCGACTTGAACGATGCCCTGTGTGACGAACGTTAGGCCCATATCATATGAAAAGGATATAGCTGTTCACGTTGCTCATGCCCAGTGAAGCCGAGTTTGGGCAGTTCTCTTTGATAAGGATGATGCTGAAACTGTGGCTAGTTGAGCGAACAGCTAGACTGGAGTTAAAATCAGAAACTCTGAACCCACCTAAATGCAAGGTTGGCGAATCGAGCCATTGCCATCACTATAGCGATTCCTACCCAAATGGCTGCAGATGCTTGTGAGCTCAACTCCCCTGTAGTCCTGTCATACCCTCCACGCGCAACCAAATTGAGCACCGCGAGAAGAGGGAACATAAACGGGAACATCCAGAAGCAGAAATTATACATCTTTGCGTGGTTGAAAGTCCGGATAAGATATGGCATGATCATCAGTTGAAGGAACAAAGAGATCGCGCCCGATGTCGAGAGCGAGTACCCAATGTTTTCGGTCTGTCAAAAGGTCAGTACAAGTTGCAATGTACGATGTTCTAGCTGATGAAGTGCGTACTGAAAGGCCGAGTCCACCGTTCAAAACAGAGGTATAGGCAAACAAGACGAAGATAACTTGAAATCCAATGTCCAGAAAGCACAACACAAATCCTGATGTACAGAGAGCGAGCATTGCAGGATTGGCCAGCAGTGCTTTTGCGCTCAACGGCTCGGCATGGGTTCGATTGTTGACAAGTTTTGCACTTGCAATCTCGTGGAGCTTCTTAGACGTCCTGATTTTACTGGGCAGAGTCTAAGCAATAAGACATGAACAAAGAGCCATATAGAGAGAGGCTCAGATATAATGGCATACCTCTTCCAGAATGAAGTAGCCGATGAAAACAGCAAGGAAAGTAAACATACTCGCTACCCCACCTGGAAGAAAGTATGGGTAGCGCCTAAGGAAGCCAAAGTCAAGCCAGGAAATTTTATCTGCCGGATTTGATAGTGTTCCGCCTAGCATGGCTCTATAACAATAGCGTCATTAAAGCAACAGGATACGAGATTCAAGAGCATACCCAAGGATGGTACCGATAGCCCATGCCGAACTGTATATTGGCAAAGCCAATCCAAAGTTCGTTGAGTCCGTGATCTCAGCGATGACCGAGTGCATGACTGGCGATTCATGTAGTAGACAACGAAACCGTGGCTGACCGGATAGCTTTGATAGGTTATATATAGATACGAGCTGAAATACAGCGAATGTACTCTCCTTCAGAACAATCAGTGAGTGCTCGTACAGGAGAAGTTGGTAGAACGTACCACCAGCCCACTGTAGAAACCAATTTGCTTCGGATCGTCTGTGACGTTCAGGTTGCTGAGATATTCGTTTATATACGGAAATATCTGGCTGAAAGCAATCGGCTCAACAAGTCTAATGCATGTCGCAACTAGACGAGGGTAGCTAGGGTAAGCTTCGTTCAGATCAAACAAAGCTCAAGCCTCACCTGTCAACTTGGCCTTTGGCAAAGGTGTTATTGGTTTCGCCTGGGTAGCGGTAGGATCATCTGCATCTAGCTGAGTGGACAACAAAGGTCTTGTTTCGTCAGAATTCTCAGAGCTGCGTGCGCTCATCGTGAATTGTAGCAGATTCCAGGTCAGGGTGAAGAACAAGGCTTATTGGTCTATGTTGACAGTTACATGGAATGCCATGCTGTGCGATGGGATCGTGACAGAAACTGACAGACAGGAGGGAACCCATGATGAGGAGTTGTGACTCTAAAGCTTCGATTACATGCTACTGGCACCTGACCTCATCGGCCCTTGAGGCCGGTACCGGGTCCGGCGCTCACCCAGTACTCAGCACGTACTGCTTGAGGCTCCGAGTCTTTGAATAAATTTCCTCAGCTTGAACTTGACTTGAACCATACGATCAGTATGCCATGATTTTCATTTTCATTCTTATTTAAAGCCTGGATATCTCTGCAACTCAAAGATATACTCAATTTATCTGTCATAAATGATGGAATGCTAAGGCTGCAGGAGGCTGCAGGAGGGCGCGTATCACTGTGTAACAGTACAGTGGATTCACCGGCGCCGTCGGTCGAGGCGGATAAGGGACCTCGACTCAGCAATACCAAGCAATCCTACCAGGAACGTGGCTAGCGCCCATGCGAAGCCCCCCAAAAGATTATAGTCGACCGATAGCGCAAATATCGAGCTGAAGTGTGGCTTGAGCGCAGATTTTAGCACAGGGATCATTGAGCACACCTCATGAAAGCGGGACTCAAGGCACGCGCCAAGCACATAGCGACTTGAACGATGCCCTGTGTGACGAACGTTAGGCGACATATCACTTGAAAAAGACGTAGCTGTAGCTACTCACGTTGCTCATGCCAAGTGAAGCTGAGTTTGGGCAGTTCTTTTTGATAAGGATAATGCTGAAACTGTGGCAAGTTGAGCGAACAGCTAGACTGGAGTTAAAATCAGAAACATTGAACCTACCTAAATGCAAGGTTGGCGAATCGAGCCATTGCCATCACTATAGCGATTCCTACCCAAATGGCTGCAGATGCTTGTGAGTTCAACTCCCCTGTAGTCCTGTCATACCCTCCACGCGCAACCAAATTAAGCACCGCGAGAAGAGGAAACATAAACGGGAACATCCAGAAGCAGAGATTATACATCTTTGCGGGGTTGAAAGTCCGGATAAGATATGGCATGATCATCAGTTGAAGGAACAAAGAGATCGCGCCTGATGTCGAGAGCGAGTACCCAATGTTTTCGGTCATAGTGTCGGGATTATCGTCAACTATCTGAGCAGACAACAAAAGTCTAGTTTCGTCAGAATTCTCAGAGCTGTTTGCGTGCATCGTGAAAGATCGCGAATTTGAATCGTAGCAGAGCAGAGCAGGGTGAAAAAAGAGGTTCTTTAGCGTTCTGCGCTGCAAACTCAATTACATAAAGAGTCATGATGGGCGCTGTCTCGATTGATAATACTGAGCAGAAACTGATAGTGGAAGCTCAGTGGAAGCCTGAAGGAGCTGACAGGTTGATAGGAGGTCTTATAAGCTTAGGAGCTTTAATTTGCTTGAGCCAGAGCCGCGGTCCGGCCGGGGCCAATGGTTGCACCGTGATCAACAGGGCGGCCGTGACATGTTCGCATTTCACTTGTTTTCTTTGCCTTCAACTTGCACCTGCGTACTTCGGAGTACTGAATTTTGACTATTCTGGAGTCCCATACTGCAGCCTCCGATTATCTCTGCCTTTAGCAGTCGCTAAGCAAACACTTCTCTTCCCTCAACCTGAGCGAGTACCATCAATAATATATCAAAGTCGATGCGGAAGGGGCGGTCATCTATGTCGGCTTCAACAAGAAACTGGACAAGATTCTTCGCCGAGACGAGATACAGCATGGTAAGCGTGCTGCGAAGTAGCTTTGAGCGCGTTCTAATATACGTTTACAATCATTCCTACCTTGTTCAGCGATGTCTACAAGCACATGCCAGTAGACACCTGGAGGCTGGGGAAACGAAAGCCAACGCAATTCTTTTACCCAGACCAACACACTCGTTTTTCAGGTATTTGATTCAAATTCCTCTGGATTACACCACCCCTGAGATCTAAGAGGTCCTTTATTAGATGACCGTCCGGATGGCACGGTCATGCGCGGAGCTCGCTTCGAATTGCAACGATTTACAGCGTTTGGGCACCTTATAAATGGATTGGAAGCTTGAAGAGAGCGCGACCCCGTTAGTCAGCTCTTGCTCTGGTTCCCTGGAAAGACATGCCGGGACAGGAAAGAGGCGACGCTTAGGCTTTACATCTTGATCACTGTGCGCTATATCACCATTCGACGAAAGTCCTCGGTCCCGTCTCGGACGCGTTTGACCTGCTGATCGCCGGCAGGGGACACGATCAGGACAATGTCGCAGTAAGTGCCCATCGTGCTGCTCTGACTACAAGTGGGCTCATTTGGTTCCAGTTCGTGCTGCCAGTTGTTTTCACTGGGGTCGCCAACGCGTCAACACTGACATGATCTGTGCGCAAACACATACCATCCGAAATGACTTCACTTACCTGGTTGCTTAGCTTGCTGGACTACCATTTATGCAGGCGCCCACCCCGAATGGAAAGCACCAGCCATCGCAGAGATCCAGAAGCTTATTCAAACGCGCACCAACACGACCTCCACAGCACCCCCGCACCAATGCCTGTCCGCCATTCCCATCTCATCCTGGGAACACAAAATGCCCGTCATTGAGTGCATCGTCCTCAATGGGACCTTCCTGCGCCGCAATAAGGTCCCCGAGGTTGAAGTTTCTGGAAAGAACATTCCGGGCAGCGCGTTCATGGCGTACAACAGCGCAGACGCGCACCTCAACCCAGAGTACTATCTCGAGTCGCACAAATTCGATCCTAGCCGGTTCAAACTTCACTGGCGGAGCGAACAGAACGGCGTGCCGTTCCTGGGATGAGGCACAGGCCGCCATCCATGCACGGGTATGAAGGGGGCGAAGTTCGAAGTGAAGATGATCCTCGCGCTCATGCTCACGCGACGAGTATATTTTACCTTTTTCGCCCTTTTGTACCTTTTTTAAGGGCGTCCGGTAGATTGTCGTCCGGTCGCCGGTCCTTTAAAGCCCTGCCCGTCAGGGCTGACAACATGTGAATAGTGCCAGTAATTACTGGTAACAAACCCCCAGCACCTCACATATGTGGTGTATATACCTTATATATATCCCCTCCAAGCTTGCGGGATGGCTGCTGTGTGAGGAGTCTCTTCGCGACCGCTTCAGTGACGTCTGTGCTACCTTTGCAGCCATTCACTACCTTCCATTGCCTTTTACGCCCTTTTGTCCCTTTTTCGGCCGCGCGCCCGGTAGATGGACTCAGGCCTCAGGAGTTGTGACTCTGGAGCTTGGATCCGCTACATGCTACTAGCGCCTGACCTCAACGGCCCTTGAGGCCGGCACCGGTGTCTGGTGTGCTCACTTACCTCTGCTCCCGGCGCTAGAGAGTCGTAGCGAGACTCAAGTCTCGGGAAGAAGTAGCGGGCTGTGGCAACTGAGGCCCGCGCGAACGAGCCTTGGACCAATGAATTGCGCCGCCGCCGTGCGCGACGTGGTGGGTGACAGGGAGAATGGACATGAATGCATACTAGGAGGTATTAGCTAGACCGCGTTATGTGGAATTGACTGTGATGGTATGTAGAACTGATCATGTTTTTTATGTACTCGAATTGACCGTGTTATATGTAGATTTGTTTGCAGGTATGTACATTGCCCATGGTTATATGTAAGTTTAGATTGTAGATGTAAGTGCAAAGTGAAATAGGGAAGAGGAGGATGGGCGATAATATAAATAGTGTCTGTGTGAAGGCAAAGCCATTCAGTAAGGACAAATGGAAAACATAGTGCGGAGCACTTACCTGGGTTGGAGATGTGGTTGCTGAAGCGCTGCAGCCCAAACCCGCTATCTAAGGGCCCCGCTGAAACCGTCCCCTGAGAAATATCTGCTAAGGCAATAGCATTTCCCATACAACCAACGGGGACCTAGAAATGATGGGCAAGGGAGTAAGTGGCGGAGCCAACACACCGGAAGACGAGCGGTTAGGAACGGTAGCGGAACCAACCATATAGGACATTTGAACTGGGGTAAAGGGCTGCGAACGGGAATCCGCCGTTACGTCGATGGCCGTCACTGTTCGAGGTTCCGAGTCTTTAAATTTCTTTAACCTGGACTTGACTTGAACCTGACCAGTGTCATTCCAGTTCTTATTTAAAGCCTGGATATGTCTGCAACTCAAAGCTATTTGTATTTTCTCTGTGATAAATGACGGAATTTTAAAGCAGCAGAAGGTTTCATATCATTACGTAAAGTAACAAGAAACAGTACAGTGAATTCACCGGCGCGGGCGATTGAGGCGGATAAGGGACCTTGACTCAATAATACCAAGCAATCCTAGCAGGCACGTGGCTAGCGCCCATGCGAAGCCTCCTAGAAGATTGTAGTCGATCGATACCGCAAATATCGAGCTGAGGTGTGGCTTGAGCGCAAACTTCAGCACAGGGATCATTGGACACACCTCATGGAAGCGGGACTGAGGGCACGCGCCAAGCACATAGCGACCTGAACGATGCCCTGTGTGACGAACGTTAGGCGCCATATCACTTGAAAAAGACGTAGCTGTAGCTACTCACGTTGCTCATGCCCAGTGAAGCCGAGTTTGGGCAGTTCTCTTTGACAAGGATGAAGTTGAAGCTGTGGCCAGTTGAGCGAACAGCTAGGATGGAGTTGCAGTCAGAAGCATTGAGCCCACCTATATGCAAGGTTGGCGAATCGAGCCATTGCCATCACTATAGCGATTCCTACCCAAATAGCTGCAGATGCATGTGAGCTCAGCTCCCCTGTAGTCCTGTCATACCCTCCACGCGCAATCAAATTGAGCACCGCGAGAAGAGGGAACATAAACGGGAACATCCAGAAGCAGAGATTATACATCTTTGCGTGGTTGAAAGTCCGGATAAGATATGGCATGATCATCAGTTGAAGGAACAAAGAGATCGCGCCTGATGTCGAGAGCGAGTACCCAATGTTTTCGGTC